>MQRK01210451.1:21215-45234 GCA_001938485.1 Girardia tigrina | reverse complement strand
ATACTACCGCCAATAGCTAAGTGGTAGAAAAACTTCACTTCGTTTATATAATGAAATGTAAATAAAAAGAAAATTGCTGTTAAATTACACTTTTAAAAGTGTCATGAATTTATTAAAGCAACTAGTAAATCTTTGGAAGCTGCTATAGAATAATGAATACAAAATTGAGTTAAATGATTTAATACATTCTGCATTGATTCCTTCAAACAATAGAAGAAGAAAGAAAAAAGAAAAAAGAAATAAACATTGAAAAAACAAAATGAATAAAAGGATGAATGACATTCAAAACCAAATACATACTTATTATGACGACAGTATTGAGGAGCTAAAATTCTAACTGACTTATTGAATTTCTTCTATAAAAAATAAGCACTAATGTACTTAACAGTAATACCGAGGAACAGTCTACTTTAGATAACATTAAAACTTATGTAAACTTAAAAACCGAATCTTCAGACTTCCTGGATTTTTCTATTCTACCGTACATCAATAAATAATAAAATGTTTTGACTTCTGGAAGCTGACGATTTAGCTTTTGTTTTTTTCTAATCTGCAAACTCAAAACTGGATTAACGCAGATGATCATAAAAAATGGATACAAGTCGTTGTGGAATAAAATCTGCGACTGCATCATGTACCTCGACAACATTGATATGGATGTTTGTTTCAAATACAATGAGCAATTAGATTATCTTTACCTATTCACCAACATTTATACATTAATTTAATATTCCATACGATTGAATTTTCCTTTCACTTGCATAGAATTTAGCATAATAAAAACTACACAGGTCAATTTTAATAAAATTATTGCTACTAGTTTTATTTGTCATAACGTATAATATGAAGGCAGTTTATTGAAGGACGAATGACAATAATTTCAAATAAAATTAAAAACTCATCAATTTTCAAAACAAACATTTTGTAAAGCCTGTGTACAAACACTAGAAAACTCAGGTACATGTACTGTACTTATGTTGCCGAAACAGCTAAAAATAACCGGATGTCAAATTGCAATTGTCAAATTATTATCAAAGCATTGGAAAAAAATCAAATTAAAAAATAAAAGTATATAAAGAATTGGATAACGAATAATAGGATCAAAAGTTGATGCAGACTGATCATAGCTTAAAAACCTTTATCATATCTAATTTGTTAAAGGTGCTTGTTCATTATTATTTCGTTAATCTGTACATCACACACTATTGGTGTAGATAAGTATTACCATGTTCCTTATCATTTTCATAATGTTAAGACCTATGGAAACCGTTTAAAATCATATGCAATATATTATTACTTAAAATGTAAAAATGATACAAAAAATCAAAAATTGATATTCTAGGACATATAATCTATTTTATATAATTATTAATTCTTCTTTACTGATGGAAAATTTTTGTTCGAAATGAAGAGAATTTACAACCATAAAACATTTAATAAATCATGCCATTCAAAGACAATAACATAGCTAAAACATAGCGAACCACTTCTGACAATTAGATATTAAAATTTTATTAAGTAGCGGTAGGCTGCAGTAGTTATCACTAAATTTTAAAGATCAGGCTCCGGTTTGGTTAAATTAGTTGTCCACAATCAACCCCGATATTCAAATAATGTAAAATCAATAATAAGTAAAAAATATGTGATAAAAATCGATAGAATAAATGTTTTAATTAGAATGGTTTAGGAAAGTTAAAAAAATAAGTGTATAAAAATAGAAATGAAATGGTTAATTTACTAAATTAAAAGTTTCAGCAATTCAATCCAAAAAAGTGAAATGTTCTTCATATATAATATTATTCTACATTAAAAAAAAGAAATAAAAAACATTTCTAATTTGGTAAATAGGAAATTTGAAATTAAAAAAAAATTTAAGTAAAAGAAATAATCTAATTTTCGTTACACTCTTATAAAATTGTCATTCTTTGAAATTATTATTGATTTTCTTAACAACAGAAGACATAAACGATAAAAATTTTATAATAATGATTTTCCATCTTTTTTATTTGTAACTTTTACATTTTCATAAATTAAAATTTTATACCAATTGATTTAATTTTTGTAAAATTTGTTTTTTAAAAAATTCATAAATACTAACTGAACAATTTATAACATATTTAATATAAAAGTCATTTCTATTAACTACTTGTATTTAACTTATAAATCATTATATTTTATTTATCTAATAATTCAGAAAATACTAATAAAAATTTCATTTAAACTATTATAAAACAAGCAACTATTTATATCAAGAATTTTTAAACGAAAAAAAATTAAATTCGAAAAACATTTTTTTTTCACTTGATTTAATAATAATAATTAAAAAAAAACAAAATTCAATTATAATAAATTATAAATAGAAAAAAATTTGTTTTAATCATCCGACATACTCACAGATTAAAATTTCAAATGTCGATTAGTGAAAAGGTATTATTTAGTAGTTTTTTAGAAAATTAAAATTTATATGTTATATTAACGAATTAGGTTATTGTTATTGACTGTTCTGGTCATCTGTTGGGTCGTCTGTCAACAGCTGTCGCTAAAGCCTCTCTTCAAGGACAGAAAATCGTTCTTGTCCGATGTGAAAATATCAACATCTCGGGCTCGTTCTACAGAAATAAACGTAATAGACTTGTTTTTATTTCTTTTCGGTCGTAATTAATAGTATTTTTCGACTAGTCAAGTACCAAGAGTTCCTGAAGAAGCGAATGAACACAAATCCGTCCCGAGGACCCTTCCATCTGCGATCGCCTTGCAAGATCGCCTGGCGCACGATCCGGGGAATGATCCCCCACAAGACCAAGCGAGGAGCCGCCGCTCTCGGCCGCATCAAGGTCTTTGAGGGAGTTCCATCTCCGTACGACAAGATGAAGAAGATCTGCATCCCATCGGCACTCAGAGTCATCAAATTGAAGCCGAACAGAAAGTTCTGTGAATTGGGCCGATTGTCACACGAGGTCGGATGGAAGTACCAATCGGTCGTGCAGACCCTTGAGGAGAAGAGAAAGGCCAAGGCTTCTTTGTGGTACAGCAAGAAGAAGGAGATGATCAGACTGCGGGCCAAGGCAGTCGAGAAGGTGTCGGACAAGATCGCTCATTACAACGAGACTTTGGCCAAGTTTGGTTATTAACACGAGCAACTGTTTATTTTGAACAAATAAATATTGGATAATATTCTTCCTCTTTTCTTTTTCCATTCTTATTTTTGATATTAATTAAAATCAAAAATATTTAATTAGACTGATTGTTAATAGTAAATGATACACGGTTACAAATTACTAAAATAACTTGTTAATAATAAACTACTGTAATTATTAATCGATATAATTTTATAATAATTATAATTTAAATTAACTCGATCAATAAGCAATAAATGAAAAATATAATCTTCAATTAATATTCTCAAATCAAATGATGTAAATATATACAACATTTTAATCAAAGCATATGCTATACTAGTGTTTCCGAATCATCTTAGAGGTAACCATATGTAACCGGAACTAATTTATTTTTAGCATCTACCGTTGTGTTATAGATATGCAACAGTGATTTAAAATGTGATATGTTAATAGTTAGACACTGTAAGAGTTACACTGGTTTGTCATACCATGTTACGAAGGCTTTATGTAATTTTATGAATTTCCTTTATTAAGAGTGAATAAGAATTTTGATTTAAAAAAAATATTGAAAAATTAGTGACGGACAAAGTTTTATTTGAAAGACGATATTCTTAAAAATTTAAAACTAAAATTAAGTTTTTAAGAATTAATGATAATATTTTTATAATAAATTGATATTTTTCATTAAATGTTGATATAATGATTACAACGGAATTGAAATTAAAAAAAAATGAAAATCTCTTTAAATTAGGGTTAAATACCAATAAAACTTTGGATAATTGTGATAGATGATCAAGAAAATTATTCATATTAATTTTTTTCGATTATTAATATTTGTATTTCTAATCATTTTTTACTTCGAGTCATCGAATTGAAACCGAGAAGAAAGTTCTGGGCTGTTGTTGTCTTTATGCCCCTATAGTTGAAAAAAAGACTAAAAATTCGTTTAAAAAATTAATATAGGGGAAAAGAACTGTTAGGGTTACGGAGGTTTCGAGTTAGGTTAGGGGTTTAGCAGGGCCGGATTTGCAGTTTCAGAGGCCCTAGGCCAGAAAAAATGGGGCCTTATTTTGAAAAATAAAAAATATTACTATTTTTTTTGCAAAAATATAGTAGTCGTTTAATTTATCTCAAAATTTTATTTCAATGCAATTTACATAATTTTTGTTCGGTATTTATCATTGACAAAATCGTTAATTAATGAATAAAAATCGATTGACCTAATTTTGTCAGCATTACTTGATAATAATGCAACATTATTTAACGTTTTTTGGGATATAGTTGATCGCAAACATTTTTTTGTTAATTTCAATTTGGAAAATGACTTCACCAGAACAATTAGATATCATGAAACATGAAAATTCTAAGTATGATTTCTGTATTAGGAAATGCAATCTCCATTTATTTTTCCTAAATAAGTTTATATAAATCCAAATGATAGAAATGAGGAGCTTGGATATTGAAATGATCAATCAAATATTTATGTAGGTGTTCGAGTTCTGAATATGAATTTTCGTCAATGTCTTCTGCGTAGTCTTCAACGAGAAGATCAACACAAATCTTTAGTTTATCTTTATTGCTTTTCGTGTCTATTAAAAATCCAAATTTTTCATTCAATTCATGGTAGCATTGATCTCTTTCCTAAAAATCTGTAGTGAGATTATTGACGATATTTAGGAAAACATTTTTCTTAAATTCTTTACGTGGACTCAACTTAAGTTCCTGTGAACAATTTTCACCTGGAAGTACTTTCATTTTACAGTGTCTCTTTTCAAAATAATCAGTGTTGGGTAATAATAATGTAGCATCTTGTTCTATTGAATCGAATTTTTCAGTTAATCCAAGAAAATAATCATCAAGAGATGAATAAAGTTCAGAACAAGTATCGAGAGTAATACTAGCATGTTGCAATGATTTGGAAACTGCATTCATTCGTTGTAAAATTTTATCCCACATTATTGTTTGTATGGAAAATTCAAGTTTCCATTTTTGAGAGTAAATGTCAAGCCTCTCTGGTCTTGCTGTCTTTTCAAAACTTGAACTCTCATTGATTGTAAGTAATGCTTCCATGAATTTGTTGTAGTTCTGGTAAATACATTTGACTGAGTCAGCATGAGCACTCCATCGAGTATTCGATAGTGATTTCAGTGAACTACTTCCTAATTGTTCCAAAATATTCCATCGCTTTATGGAAGCAGAAAAAAAATTGTACAGTTCTTGAACAATATCGAAAAAGTTAATTGCTACAATTCATACCAGCCTCTCCTACTAAGTTAAGAGAATGACTTGAACATGGTAAGAATTTTGCAAACTTATTAAGTTCCAAAATTCTAGTTTTCATGCCTTTATATTTTCCAGTCGCGTTATCATAAGACTGACTTCTGCAGTTGCTGATTTCTATGTTCAATATTTCGTTTAAAAAGGTTACGATTACATTTGCTAAATTTTCCCCTGTGTGATCATCCATATGGATGTTGTTGAAAAATCTTCTAATTGGCTCATTAGCTTGATCTGTGTACCTCAAAATCACACATAATTGATCTTTGTGAGTCACGTCAGGTGTCGAGTCTACTGATAAGCCATAATACTTCGATTTTAGAACATCATCGCTGATTGATTGCAAAACTTTTCTTGACATCAATACGATCAATTCCTCATGTGTAGTCTTCGAGAGGTAGTTTTTTTTCCAGAACCACTGTCACTATAATTTTTTATGTTCTCGTTCAAAAAAGGATCAAACTGTGCAATCAACTCTAGCAGACCGATAAAATTTCCGTTGTTATCAGTCCCAAATTTTTCATTCGATTCTCTAAAAGCTAAGTTTCTTTCAATCAATGTGCAATTTACAGCCGTAACTCTTCTAAGAACCTCTCTCCATTAGTTTCGCTCTTTACAAATTTGCTGTAGAAGTTGATCCTTTTTATGTTGTTTTTTTCTATGAAAGTATTCTAAAGAAGCTGTTTTGTGTTCAGATGAGTTTTCATGGCTTTGAATCGATGCCAGGAATTTTTCCAATCTTTGCATCCCATTGAAGCTACAGCAAATTTTGAGACTTCAAAAAGTTTGCACACAAAACAGAATACACAACCCAATGTTGGTGAATATATGAGCCATTCTCTATTGAATGTTTCACCGTTTACTTTTCCCCCCAGAAATAAGCTTTTTGAACAATATCGATCGCGATCTTTATATGTCATTTTTGAAGATTTAAAGTCATTCTCTAAATTTTGACATGTTGACGGACCGCTCTCTATCCAAAATTTTATATCCTCAGCTGAAAGATTTTCCAAAAGTCCTGGATCACTTTTTCTATTTAGTAGAAAATCTTTTTCGATACCAATCTCCCTTTCGAGTTCTGCTTGTTCGATTAAGGTTTGAACCATCTCGATTGAGCTTTTTCCCTCGATAAATTAAAAATTCGATAAATTAGCTTCTTCACTGATGCCAAAGTTTTTAAGATTTGCTGAAGATAATGATTCTGTTTTTAACTGAAAACTATCGAGCTTTGGATGTTTCTTTATCTTTTCTTCTGCTTCTGCTTTTTTCTTTCTCTTTGAAGCTCCACTTTCATAAGTTCTTCCAATTTTCTATTTTGTTTCAAATTTATTAATAGATATTTTTCAAAAGTTAGTGTGTACAGTGGTACACAAAAATGAGTGAAGTGAATATATCGATATTTTCGATATATCGGTATATTTTTTGCCATCCCTACTCAAGTAGTTTGAATGAGATTTGAACAATTTAATAAAGCATAGTATATATTTTAGCTATATTTTAGTTATTGCATCAAACAGCATTCACCAAAGTGACTTTATCTGTTCAGAGTCAAGAAAGTCGATTGATATTCCTTTTTTTTGTATACAATGTCACTACTCAACATTTTGGGGCGCCTTATTTCGTGGGGCCTACTTATAAATCCGGCCCTGGTGTTAAGGTTACGGTTTTTGGATTTGTTGATACTACGATTTCACCGGCAAATTATTATATTGAACCTCTTGAAAATTGTAGTGATGAATGGAGAGCCTATCAGCAAATTTTTGTTAATCTAAAAAAACAAATGTGAAGTAGGGGAAAAAGACAAGGTCCGAAAGTTCTATGAATTTGGCCGATTGTCACATGAGGTCGGATGAAAGTACCAGCCGGTCATGCAGATTCTCAAGAAGTGAAAGGATAAGGCGGCGTTGTGTTGCAGCAACAAGTCACCCAGTATAATGAGAAGTTGACCAACAACGAGAAACTGTTTAGTATTAAAAATTAAGTATTCGGAACTGATTTTCATCGTATTAGTTTTATAAACCAATAATATATATAAACCAAAAAAAACCAATAATATAAACCATTAATATAAACCAATAAATATTTGTTGTTAGTCAGAATATGGATAAAAAATATTATTTTTTTGAAAAAATGATAATCAAATTATTGATTATAGACCATCTAAGTTTTATTGTATTGAAACGATGTATTCTTAAAAATTTTAAATTAAAATCAAAGTTTTAAGAATTAATCATAACCATAAAAATCTTATTATGATGAAAATGTCATGTAACTTAATTTAGGTAGTTGTAAGAGAGCAAAAAGGAGGACTATAATTCAATGAACCACCTTATAGACACTAAGGTTAGTAAATAATATATCTGAATAATATTATATTAATATAAAAATAACAGACCAAATAATATTATTTTACCAACTTTCAATAATAAATTAAATGAATATGTGAAGTAAGTAATATTTAATGAAATTAATATTACTTCAAATAAAAACAGACTTTGTTTTTTCAATTGTTCTTTATCTTGTCTCGACAAAATAAAACTGATATTCTCCGGCTTCGTCGAGATTGGATTAGTTTAGTAAATTGAATGATGGTTTTATTTTTTATTTCAAAATATCTACTATAATCTATCGGACTCGTATTTTGAAAAAATATTTTTTTTCGAGTTTTTTACATGTTCTATCACTTTTGCAATGAATAAATTTATTTAATAAAAATTCATTTTATTTATTTACTAACTAAACCTAAATTTTTAATCCTAAACATTCAGATTATTAAAGAATAGATCTTGTATTGTGAAATTTGTTCATTTAAATATAAAATTGAATATGTTACATTTTCTGATTTAGTGGTTAGTAATCAATGTCATTCTTTAATAAACAAATTCAATTAAATTTCTCTTAACCGAATTGTCCAAATCGGCCATCCTCTGTGAACGAGCTTACTTGATGAGGGTATAAGGAAAGAAAACCTTTGCTATGATTGTTTCGGAATTTTCAATTGAAATGGTATTATATTCGTTATCTTTATTTATATCTCGAAATATTCTCTTCTTCTCATGCTCAAAAACAGTAGATTACGCTTAAATATGAATCGTTCTTTTTTGTATTTTATTTGATTTGTTTATTGCTGAATTGCTTGCTGCCTTTTTATACTAATATTAAATAATTAAAACTTAAATTACATAATTTAAATTAAAAATAAATTTGAATTATCCTAATTATTTTTTAAACCTAAATAAAGATGCCTTTGTTCGTCAATGAATTTAAAAAGATCGAATAAGTATGTTTGTAATTATCAGATGGCCTAGTTTTTTCTTATTTAAAAATTTTAAATCAATTTGCTCACTTGGTTAACTAATGAGAGAGAGCTTCGTGAAATGACAACTTTTTCTCAAATCACTTTTTACTGAATTCAACCTTTAAATTACTATTTAAATTACAACCTTTAAATTACATTTAAATCCCTTACGATTGACGATTAAATTATACGATGGTCAATTATCTAATTTTAATTTTCATTAACAAGGATTTCTTGCAATTTGTTCTGCCAATATGTTTCGAAACGAAATATTTGATTTAAAAAATTTAGTTGTCTGATTATTTTACTGACAAAATTTTTTTGAAACTAATTTAAGTTTTTGAATTTTAATTTTGTTAATGAACTGAAAAGAAATTGTACGAATAATTTTTAAAATGAAACTGTTTGAATATTTCGTTACGAAATTAAATGAATTATTTATTGAAAATTTCGTTGAATGTAATTATTTGAAAAAAAGCTTTTTTTTTGGATCCACGACCCATTCAACGGAGACCCATACCTGCACGCAGCTCTCTTTATTGGACTTGGATTTTAAAACCTTGATGTTAACTGATTGTCCGGTATCGACTTTGCAGTAGATGGCTCTTCTGAACCAATGACTGAATCACTAGGAAATTCGTGCCGGCTCGTAGCTTCTCAAGCTGGATCCCCATCATCAAACATCGGTGTTTACCCTAAGATCTTTCCACTGCTTAGTTGTCCTTTTATTCAACGCGATGTTTCTAAATGAAGTTAGAAATCGTGTAAACATTTTTAAAACGTGTCAACATCTAGTCAGCTATTGAGTTTTAATTGAGTATTTTCGAAAATCGAAAAATATACTCTAAGAAAATCACCTTTCTTAGGAAAGACTCTAGGCTTGGTTGTGGCTCCTGGGTATCATACATTGCACCCCACAATCGTCTGGGTTTTCATATAAGATCCTTTTCTAGTTCCTATTAATAATTTAAGTTAGCCAGTTTTAGTGACGTTCGACAAACGGCAGAGTAAAGCTGCATTTCAAGAACGTTGACGTTTGATGTTGGTCAACTGGTAGGACGCGAAAGATTTGACAAATTTATCCTTAACTTTTTTTATTTAATACTCTAAAGCTAATCTTTATCCCAGTTCGAAAATGTGGTTCAAAAAATCAATCATTTATCTTATGACCAATCTTGAAGTAATACTTAGTTTTTAATTACTGAATAATCAACAATTAAATACTAATTTAAATTTTTTTAAATTGAATATTCTCTATGTATAAAATTATTTAAATAATTGTTTTGAAAATATTTAAAAAAAGTAAAACATCATTTATAATTTAATTAAAATCTTTTGTTTAACTGTATCAAATTCAATGCACTGCCAAATGAACTTATTTGAAAATTTCAAATCATTATCGAGTTTTGTTCAGTTTACGAAATTCAAATAATTTACTAATATAAACCCGAACAAAGAGGTATCAAAAAATCGATGAAATCGATAAGGGATGCGACATGTTAGTAAAGTATTTTTTGAATTCAACGACAGAAAAATATACTCATCAAATATTAGAATAAATTCTTACACATTTAAATTTCTCTCTTTAAAAATCAATATTCTATCAGTTTTCTTTGTGATTTATATGATAATTTTTAAAATTTCCATAACGAAAGCAAATGAAAGTTTTGATATGATTGGATCAAACGATTTTGATGAATCTTTTATCGACGTGACCGATTTGATCTTTGATCAGAGTAACACATTTCCATATTTAAACACAAAAGATGTTGCCAGTCAGATTTGTAATTCGCAATTGGACTGTGAAATATTTCCGATTTTAAATAAATACAAACTCGATTTTTGTGACCATAAATTGTCAGAAATCGTTTGGACATCGATTTGGAAAGACGATTGGATTAATTTATCAATAACTAATGTCACTTGTAACAATTTGCTGTTTAAATTACAACTTACAAATCAGTCTGACAAGAAATTTTTAAGTGATCTTGTGATTAACTATTTTCATTCGAAAAAAACATGTATTTCTATAATTGAAAGCCTTATAGAATTGGATAATCAAGCAAAATGGCATTTAAAACAGTTTGAAAATTCTGTAAAAATTCATCAGAGTTATCGTGGCCCAGTTTTGGGCGAGCCTTTCAATTGTTTGGTAAGTTAACTTTTACTCTGTATCATTGAAATTAAATCACCGGAATAGAAAACGATACATAGTGTCAATAAAATAGAAAGTTTTTTATATAAACAAATATCAATAAATTATTTGTTGATTATTTAACATGATTCAGTAACTTTTTACTTTGCAATTAAATATTTTAATAATAAATTGCAAAGATATTTCAGGTGTAGATATTAATAAGTTTAATACGAGAAGAAACTGTTATATGATTTAAAAATTGTATAACAACTTTTAATTAAATTTTGAAATTGTTATTAATCTCTTTATGAAAACTTCATTTAAATAGATCAATATTTTAAATAACACAATAATGAAAAAAATAGAATATTAAAAAGATGAAAGATATATTTAAAATATATATTAGAATTAAGCATTTTTTAAAATAAGAATTTAACTAATCCGGCAAACTTTTTGCCGAGTTTGGGAATCAGGCAATTACGCAAATTCGGTATAACATATACATATATTAAAAATACAAACTGCTAACATGCGTTAATATACTTTCAGTTTAGAATAATTTAGAAAATAAGAATAATTTCAACTTTTCGCAAATGAATGATATTGATTGTAATCGAGAAAAAATCATCATAGGATCAAATATTTTCTTTATTGATACACATTTAATTATTTTTCTTCAAAATCACATTCAGCTGTATCTTTGGTGAAAATTCTTTCATTTATAAATTCTATATATATCATCAAGAATTTCAAAAAATCCGTTCTACATTATTATTATTATTATTCAGCATATTTCCAAGTATCATTTTATTCAATTTTTTTTACAAGTTGAATAATTATTGACATAACTTTCAAATAAATCAGAATTATTTAGTTTCAGATAAACGAGAATTGTTTGTACACAATTTTTGTAAAATAGCTATATTTTTTAAAATTAATGGAACAGTGGCAATTGGATTAAGTTTTATGTGATACAATAAAATAATAGTAATATAATAATAATAAGTAAATAAAAAATATTATTCTTAATATTTTTATTACGTACAAAAATTCTCATAAAGTTCTATATAATTGTCTATCTTTAAGTCAATACCATATATTTTATTTTATAAACAATAATTTATGCTTTAATAAGCCATTTATTGATGATATTTTGATATATTCTCATTCTGAATTATCCTGAACAGCAAATAAAATAGGTCAATTTCCATTACATAAAGTTTAATACAAATTTTATGAAGAATATAAATATTTTTTATTTCACAATTTATCCAAAATTACCAGCAAATTAATGTTCGGTTCGTAAAGGGCCATTTTGTCATTGTTTGATGTTTCTATTTATAAGATAAATTTAAATAATGTGCTTATAAGTTTTATATAAACTTCACTTTCTCTATCGTTAAAATATTCAACAACTCGTCATGGGCACCCACAATTTTTTTCAGGGGGCCAAATAATAATATTTTAATAAAAAAATCATATACCTATAATGTACTTTAAACCTATTAAATAAATTTATTTAATATACTTTAAATTTAAAATTAACTTTTTTTAGAGAATCTCAAAATTTGAAAAAACAAATCGCTTATTCAACACAAACATAAATAAAAAACAATATAATAAATAAATAAAATAAAATTTAAAAGATTAAATATTATTTGAAAAAAGAAATTGCAATTTATTTTTCTTTAATCCAAAAAGATCAAGAATTTCTTCAAAAAAGTTTTCTTTCATTTCTTCTATTAAATGATGATGAACACTCATCGTGCAAAGGCCATCCAGCCTGCTCTTTTCCATGGTCGATCGCAACAAAATTTCAACCCAGCATAGAGTACTGAAAGACCTTTCTACTGTACAAGTTGTTGTCTGAAGAGTAAGTGCAAAACAAAGTGCCCAAAAAACTAAAGGATAAAATTCCGATGATTGCTGTATTAAATCCAAAATACTTAGATTTTCAACTTCTTTCTTTGGTTTATCATTCCAATAAACAAACCAAATGGTTCCATCTGCTTTGAAATTATCAAAAAAAACAACCATCATGAATTTTGTTTATAATTTCTTCATAATTTACTTTTGATAATTGTCACATATTACTGAGAAGCAATTATAAAGTACAAAAGCAGGTTGATTATCTTAAGAAAATCTTTCATTTAATGATATTAATAATGAATCCAAATATGGAATAAAAACTTCTCTTTTATAATGTGATTTAAGTGAATCATCTGGTAAATTTGACCAATTTTTTTGATTATTGACTATACGGCATATTTTTATTTCAGTACCTATTGCTTGTACTTATTTTTCAACGATTTTCATGACAGAATAAAAATGTACTTCGGATTTTTCCCGGTGTTTCTGAATAAATGACTTGATCGTGTTAATATGTTTTTGAAAAGAAAATAGGTTTTCCTGAGTTTCTGAAGAATATTAAAAACAGGTTCAAGTTTGGCTGAGTTCATGCAGACAAATGATAAAATTTGATGAGATGCATTACTTATATATTTGAAAAGCTCGTTGTCGAACTTTCATATTATTTCCTTCTATTTTCAGGAGTTGTAATCCTTCTACAAAAGGATAAAAATACTCATGCAAATTTATGATACTTAAATTTTTTTCCATCCAACGTGTTTCACAAAAAGGTGGTATACATTTCTTTCTAATGGGACTCTCACGGAAAAAAATAATCACCTCTTTTATTGATGCGACTGTGTTTCTTATTTCTTGAACATTACTTACATCATTGACAACCAGATTTAATCTATGCGAGACACAATGAAAAACGTTTATCATAGGATATTGTTGCTGAATAAGTTTTTTTCCACCATTTATTTTTCCGGCCATCAGAGAGCAACCATCAAATCCTTAATCTACCATTTTAGAAGAATTTAAACCAAAATGTTCCAATGATGAAACCATTTTGAATCAAACAATCTTGCATCCGTACTTTCAAGTGAATCAAATCCCAAAAATTCTTCTCAAATATAATATTTAGTCTTATTTTTATAAACAAATCTTAATACCATGGACAATTGTTCAACTGATACATCAACAGACTCATCAGCAATCAAAAAAGCACTATAGCTTACAAATTTCTTGATGTGATTTCTTAAAAAAATCCACAAATATTAATTATTTCATTTATTCCTCAGCCTATTTATCTAAAACATTTTCTTTAGATTTTAGCAGCCAATATGCTCTTAGCATGGCATTAGAATTTTCCAATTTCTTAGTAAAATAAGTTTTTTTGAAAACATTATTTGTCCGGGGGTTAAGTGCCTTGTCCCTCCCATGTTGGCGCTCATATAACTCGTTTATTGAAGAACTTGAAATATTTAATTATTTAATATTCTTTTTTTTTGTTTTCAGAATTACATTTTTTATTTTATGTTTTCTTAAATATCTTAATGTCTTTTTGAAATTTAGATTTGAAAAGACTAATAAAAAGTTTCTAGATCTTGTTTAATTATTCTTTTATATATCTACAAAATATCTTAAATTATTTTATTATGAATAATAAGTTTTCTGTCTCCAAATTTAACTTTTTTGAGTTTAAATATTCTTATATGATAGCTATCTGTGCTTATCCTTTTCGGAAGTGTCCCCCTCTACCATACTTCTGAATGGTTTATGTTTTTAGTAAAAAGATTAACATTGTTGAATACTTTAATGCTCAATGCATTTCTTTTTTTTACTATATCGACAGTCAAATTCTTAAAATTATTAACGATAATATGATTTATTGATAATAATTATGTAATATTTGTCTTTAATACATGGGCTGGTTTTCTAATTTGCTTTCTATTCAAATATATTACTCAATCCATATTTGAAGTCCTTATATGTAAACAAAAGAAATTACTTTCCTCCAGTTAGGATTTGAGATAATCCTTTTAACAAATTGTATTACATAATTTGAGTATTTATTGAAAACAATATTATTTTTTAAAGTAATGTTCTAATTCAAAATCTCTCTATAAATATCAAATGGGAATTTATTTAAATATGATCCAGAAAACGAAAGTATCTTGAATATCAAAGGTAAAACTCAATTGGAATGAAGATATTAAATAAAAATCTTATAATAAAATAACATATCATACACTTAAAAATTCAAAAACATTTAAAAATTAATTTTTTAAAATTGGAAAAATGTTTTAAAATTTTAAATAATCCGATTTTCATCGTAAAATAAGTTTTAGAAATGCATTGTAAAGTGAAGATATAAAAATAATTTATTTCATTAAATTTATTATAAATAGATTTATTATTTATTATTAATTATAATGTTATATTTTCATTTTTGGTAAGAGTTCTCAAATCGTCTGACATCACTTTTGACATTTTTGAATCATGTTAAAGTCGACTATATTTGTACTGTTTCATTTTCATTATATCTTTTTTATAAGGTAAAATAGTATATTTTATTTGTATTTGAATTTTTTTAACTGTGTCAACTGCATATGTGATTCCTTTTTTTTATGGTAGATACTTTGTACAGAAAGCCACATAAAAACTGGATTTACCTTATTTAATTGGAAATTACCTTTATACGTAATTTTTCCAAATGACATTCAAATAATCAACATTACAAGAGACTTAAGTATAATTTTAAAATCAGAATAATACATGGTACACCCAAGAAGTCGTGAGACTAATGTAGAAATATTTAAGATATCAAAATAACAGTTTGTATTTAGAACTCTCTACGGTGGCTCTCAAATCATGTTTGTTGGCAAACACCTAGCCTCGCAGATGCTTCTTAAGATGGTTGAATAGGAAAAAAATTGAGGGAGCCAAATCGGGGATGTATGGTGGATGGGGGAGCAAATTGAGCTCGCATCTCTCAATTGTGGCCATGGAAACGTTGCTAGTGTGGATGGGAGCATTATCGTGTAAAAATAGAGATAATACACTCTACTCTTTCGTCGTCCCTTCCTTGCTTGCACGATGTTGGAGTACTAAGAACTTTTGATCTTCATACCGGATTTAGCAAAGTTAGTCAGAATAATAAAATTGATGTCCAAAAACACCGTCAGCATGAGAGCCTTTCGATGGCAAGTTGAGGAACGCATTTTCAGTGAGCTGCTTTCTTCTTATAGTTTCTATTTTTGTGACTCTATTCTAAAATCGGGGATATAAAGGGGCAATGGTGTCTCGCCCACAGTGATGATAGTATCAATAAAACGATCTCCAACATTGGTAATGATCTACAGATTCTCCAAGCAGTATTCCAAACGTCACTGTCCCGTTTCCACCGTTAAGAAGCGTGGCATAAAACGGGAACATAATTTATTAAATACTACTTTCAGTAAGGAGAGTATGCAAAGTGCCTTTGCTCACATTTAGACGGGTTATAAGCTCTCTCATCGTTATTCTTCTCTCATTTTGCAAGATTATCTGTAGCTTTTGCGTTATTTTTTCATCAATTTCCGAGGGTCTTCCAGATCTTTCTTTGTCCACCACGGAGATTCTATAAGTCTGAAAGTAATTAAACCAACGTTAAATTGTTGTTGTGGATGGGCACTCTTGATTGTAAACAGCTTTCAGTTCAGAAAGAACCTCTTCTCTACTTTTTCATTTCAAAAAGAGAATGCGAATAACGCTACGGTACTGAATAGTTTACAGTGGTATTTTTTGAATATTCGCAAAAATTGACTTAAACAATAATGGATTATTAAAACATAATACATTTTCTTAACCTATATATATATATATTGAAGTTTAAATGTCTGTATCAATTTTTTTACTATTATTATTTCTATATTAGTATCACGACTTATTGGGCGTACCATGTACATAAACATTCATTGAGCCGTTTTTTTTGAAGTGATCTAAATTGAGATATTTAATGGCATGCGTTTCAATACAATTTAAAATATTTGTACTATGAAAACTTTTGTATTCAGAATTACAGTATCTACTTAGAATATAAGTAAACTTAAATGCTTTATTGATAAATAACTTTAAGTTGTATATGTAACCAATGACAACAAGAAATAATTGACAAGGGGACTTAACTCACTATCAATATAAACGGTTCAATTATGTATTCATCATACTTATTTCAATAATATGCAATAATACACATGAAACTGGAAAAAATCAGGATTTTAAATTAGTCATAAACTTTTTTATCTCATAAAAAATTAGCTTAAAAGATACTAAAAAAAAATAGTTAGCTATTAAACATATCAATAAAAATTAATTAACATTATTGACAACTTGTTTTAATAATTAATATTTTAAAATAAGGAAAATGCAGAAATTCGAACTATTATGAAGCAAGAGTTCCTACATAAAACCTTAGCATTAGAAATCATGCGAAATATCATTAGTGTGTTAGGATACAATGGTACTACACAGCAAACAGTCTCAAATCGGTTCCGGAAATTCGTGAAAGTAATTTTAATCCCTATAATGAGTTTCTGGGTTCTCAAGAAATGTTGTTAGGACAATGATGAACTGAAGGTAACCATGGAGTCGGATCTATCACAAGGTGCTCATGATTTATCGTTAACGTTTGCTGTTACAAAGCAAACAATAGTGAATCACTTGGCTCAAATTGGTAAGGTGCAAAAGTTGGATAAGTGGATTCCCCACGAATTGAATTGCTTGATTATAAATGTAGAATTTTCGTTATAAATGTGATCACTTTTTGAATCGAATCGTCACTTATGATGAACAGGGGATCAAATATGCCAATCGAAAAGTTCAACAAGCTTTGTGAACACCAATGAAGCTCCAAAACACAGTCATTCATCAAAAGAAGCTGATGGGGAGTGTTTAGTGGTTTGTCACAGTCGTAATCCATTATGACTTAATTAAAGCTGGTTCGTCGATCACAGCAGATTTCTACTGCAACCAATGAGAAAATATTAAGAGTTAACTCAAAGATAAACAGCCGCGTTTTGTAAACAGGTCGACTCCAATCTTGCTCCACAATATAAAACCACGTAATGCACTTCAGACCATGACAAAACTACAGAAACTTGAGTCGGGATTTCTGCATCATCCTCCATATAAACCAGATCTAGCCTTAACTTATTACCATTTCTACCATAATTTGAACAATTTTTTGATAGGAAAAAAATTCGATTCCGAATATGCCGTAAAATGGCTTTCCAAGAATTTATAGATTCTCTTCCACCAAATTTTCATTCAAATGGCCTCAACAAACTGTCGCTCAAATGGCAAAAGTGTGTTAATAATATGGGTACATATTTTGATGAATGACATAAATATTTGTATTGGTAAATTATCAACAAACCTTGACTTTAGTTCTACAAATTTTATACTTGATGACCTAATAGATTTTTTAAAATGATTTCTATGTTAATCTGCAAGACAAATTGCAAAATAATTATTATCTTTTAATTGTTTTAATGAACCAAATTCTGCTCTCTACACTTATAAAAATTGAAAATTTTCAGTTTCATTAAATTCGTTCCGATAAATGATTTTTTAATAATTGCGTATCAGAGTTTCTGGGAATTCCAGATTTCAAAACTATTTCAACTTTCCTTACTCGTGCAATATAATTTTAATAATATAAAATTGTCAAATTTAAATTTCTTTATTTTACATTAGAAATAGTATAACATATTTATATTAAAAAACGTAAAATAGAAATTTTCTTTTCACAAAGTGCAAGTATCGATGTCTTCACTGTTGCTCTATGGGATCTTTACTTTCTTTCGAAAATAGAAGTAGTCCTTGAAACATCCCTGAAGTTTTGGATTATTCTGTGTCCGTGAAAGATGGTTTCTTGTTTGTTACTTGGAAAATTATAAAGACATACATAAAACTTTTTAAAGATCTGAATCTCTTTTAATTACTATATTATTAAAAAAATTGAAACAAATTCAAATTAAATACAAAGAAAATTGATTAAATTTCTTTATTCATAACCTCAGGAATATTCCAAAATTATATTTTTGGTTTTTTAAAGCAAAATAAATTTAACACAATTTTTATTACATCAGTTTTACATTAATGACCCAATTAAACGAAGCCTTTGACTTTTTTATGTTATAATCTTTCAACTTTTGAAATAAAAATTAAGCTGAAAATTTTATATAAAATATAGCTTTTATTTCTTTGACACAGGACAAAGGATAATACTTTCATTCAAAAGTTTACAAAGATACAACACGATATTGGAAAATGGTTTTATATGATCTGACACCTTCGAAGCACACATGTTACAATTTTTTTCTCAAGTTTTTAATGCGTAATATGTGATACATATAAATGAATGTATTTATGTATGTTACAAATAGACTCAAAAACTACCTCATCTATTGCGACCAAACTTTGGAATATTGTTGTAGACATCCTTGGAAAGGTTTCTGTAAAGCGAATTTACACTAACACATACTACGGTAGTTTACTTAGGGGAAGTATATCTACATATAAAAATGCAAGTATATTTACAAATAAATTAATCTTTCTATTTTTTCCCGGTAACTCTGAGTTGTCGTCTAGTCAAATATTATTATAAAAAACTATGTATAACTGATAAAGAATCTAAAAATATATTAGTATAGCTTAGGTTTTGGATTTTTTTGCAAAAAAAACACGTTTATTTCTAAGAAATGATTTTTATTTTAATCAAAATATTTTTCATCAACTTTCTTTATCAATTGTGTGTCCAAGAAATACCAACTCCTCCACTCCAAATTTGCATTTCCCTGGATTGACTTTTAAACCTGCTTTCTTCAGTCTATTCAATCCTTCTTCTAATAGTTTTATATGATCCTCCATGGATTTAAAGTAAATTAAGACATTATCTAGGTATATTACTACTCCAGGGAATAGAAAATCTTCAACTAATGAATTCATTATTCTCTGAAACGTTCCAGGGACTTTCATAAGTCCAAACGGTAAACAGTTAAAACAATACTGCTGTGTTCTTGAGCAACACGCGGTTTTTTCTTGAGAGCTTTCATCAAATGCTACTTGATGGTATGCTTTATCTAAATCCATACTTGAAAAAAATCTGGAGTTACCCAGAGCATCCATTAACATTTGGCTATCTGGCATTGGAAAGGAAACTTTCTTTGATTCATTATTCAATTTCCTGAAATTTAAACAATTTCGAATACTTCCATCTTTCTTTGGTCTAATGAATAACGGTGAGTTCCATTCACTTTTACATTTTCAAATTATTCCTGCCTTTTCTAATCCTTTCAAAAATCCTTCGATTTGACTTTCTAAATGAATGGATTGTCTTTTTGGATTCAGAAAAATCAGTTTACCTTCTGTTTCAGTTTTATGAACCACAATATCCTTAAATCCCAAATCGTATTCATGTTTCATGAAAATATCATCATATCGTTTCACGAAGTCTTTCAGTCGTTTATTTTGCTATTGCAGCTTTAAATCTTTCTCCATCATCACAACTGTCTTCCTGATAGTTTTTTCAAGTTTGATTCTAAATTTATGCATCACATTAACACCTCAAATGACTTCCGGTCGAATTGCTTTCACCACTAAAAAATCTACCACACGGTACTCTTCTTTCCATTTCAACCTAACTGTATTGTTTTCCCAAACCTTTCTGGCCTTCTGTAATCGCTCCATTTAGTATAATCAAACTCTTCTAATCTGGGTTGTTCAATTTCCAACTAAACCTTCTAACTAATAACTGAAACACACACTCCACTATCCTACAACATTAATACATTGTGATTGTACAGCTTAACATCGCTCCTAGGGAAAGTAATTAACGGGTTATCTGGGTTTTCAGATTAACCGAATATTTTTTGACCTAATAACCGGTTAACTGGAGATTTTTTTCTTTAGCCAATTCATTACCTTATTGTGGTATTACATGTCAAATATTGAAAGAAAGAATGTTATGAACTTATTTTCAGGTAATTAATTAAAAACATAACGTTTATTTTAAATATTTATTTTCTCGTAAAAAAGTTTTAAAAAAATACGTCCATTTAAAGTTTCTTCATTTAACTGATTTCGAATTTTTGTTTTGAAACTACCAGCTAAAGAGAATATCCGCTCACTAGCTGTAGAAGTCGGTTGAATAGTCATGAGAGCATTATACATTGTTTTAGCCTTTTCACTACGCAATCCTGTGGCTTCAAATTTCTTTGATTCGCTTTCAATATTTTTGAAGGGTCTTTCCTGTGGCACAGATAGTAATGAATTAATTGTACATTGCATATCCGTATAAGTAGACACTTCAAGAGCCTCTGGAATTTCTTGAACTTTATCATCTTCAATTTTATTTTCATGTAATGTCTTTTTTCAATATAATTTTTTTTGAAATATAATTTTTATTTTTTGAAATACAATTTACGAATTTAAAATACAATTGTTATTATTTAAAATACAATTTACGAAATTAACATTCAATTGTTATTCTTTGAAATACATGTTGAAATTTTCAACTTGATATGGTGTAGTAATCAGTTAATCGGCCCAAAAAGTCGATTAACCGACTAGACGAATATTACGCAAAATTGGCGAATATTGGTTAACCGGTTAACTGGTTTACACTCCCTTATCACTCCACCATATACCATCTGACCCCTCTTCGATCTCCGCAATTCGATTTTTGGATATTTATGCCGACTCCACTGACGAAATGCTCACAATGGAGTCTCTGGCATTTAAATAATCTTCATAGTAATTTTTATATGATACCATATTCACGTTTTCTTGTTTGTGCACATCTTTGATGCATACTACATTAACATCCTTGATATGATTACAGTTTCTGAAACCATGTAAACTTTTTCCACAGATTAAATAACGATTATTTAAAGGGCAATCTTTCCTCAAATGCCCGTATTTTCATAACAATAGCAATCCCCTCTGGTTAAATGCTCCTATTCTGAAGTGGGAAGTCTCTTTATTTTGCAATATAACTTCCTTGCTTCGTACCAAGCCGAATGCACCGGGCGATTATATTGTAGTTTATCTTCTGTTATTCTACTGGATCTTCTCTCACTACTTTATTAAATCTTTCCTAGGGTATTGTACGTTCCGTTCTTAATATTGGTTGTCTGTCGTTTTTTTCAGTCAATCGAACTGTATTTATTTTGTTCTGGATTCTCATATTTTCTAACCTGATGTTTTACTTTCTTTGCCATTTCTGCATACTATGTTTTGACGGTTAAAATATCATTTATTTGATATGTTGTCCTCATAAATCTTAGCTTCCGCTCTCATTTCGTCCACCGATATGTTAGGTTTGAAAACAAATCGATCCTTCAGAACTTGAGATTTTATCCGCTTTTTTAACAGTTCATTCAAAATTTCTTCATCGCTGTATTTCCTGAAATTTTCAATTATTTTCCGAACATTTTATTCGAATGTTAAGAATCTTTCATTCTCACCTTGATAAATTTGGTTTAGTTTGCCCAATTCTTCCAAAACAGCGGTATTTTTTTATAAATGTTTTCTGAAACCAATTTTTTGGATTCCAAATTTTACAGGGGTTTCTTATCATCTTCTGCTGCATTTTTCCAAAGATTTTTTGCTTCGTCCATCAACAAATAATTACATCATTGGCATATGTCTCTGTACCATATTTGACCTTCTTCAGAATCGTTTTAATTTTATACCCTCATTTTCTTTTCGAGGGTTTCCTTAAAGATTGATGGAAGTTCTAGTTTAGGAAGCCTCAAACTTTGATTGGATTACTAGCGTGGTCGCCAGTTAAATCTCCAGATTTCAATTTAGAACTCCTAATTTCAACAAATAGAATATATTTAATATTTACAATCTTTTTAGAATACTTAAACAAATTTATAAATAATTATATAATAATCGCACGCGCGAACTATTTGAGGGAAGGTGGTAGCAATTTATGAATTTCATAGAAAAAATATTTTTCTTTTAATGCAACTAATTCTTTGAGCCACTTTTTGATTTCTTCGAGGTTTCTGAAGTGCTGGTCTTGAAATGCGATTGGTATTGATTTGTAATAAGTAATCTAATGTGGCGCAATCTGGTGATTACGAAGCATGCGGTAGAACCTTCCAAAGTATTTTTTACTTGCTTTGCGATATGTGACGGAGATTTGTCGTGCAGCAAAATTGCTTTACACTGTTTTTTGGCTGGAATAAAATCTATTACGTTCATTAACATGGTTCAAATATATCACAAAAAAGCCCAAAAACTGAAACAGCCCGAATTCGGTTTGTAGAGCTTCAGCTCTTAAAAATTTAATATAAAATAATCAAGCAACATTTTTTTGTTGAATATTTAAATAAATAATGATTGTAAAAAATATAGCAAAAAGTATATTAAAACTTCGTAAAAACCCATCCCAACCTCACATCGTTCATATCTGTTATCAAATTCGAATTCATTATTTATTCAGAAAGACTTCGAACTCTCAAGGAAGACAAATTATCAATCATTTTCACACATTGATTCGAGCGCTCTGAGATTCCTTTAGAATACATCGCATGGAAAATCATCAATTGAATTTATGACATTTTATTATGTTATATTTTATTCATTTTCTTTGTTTTTTTTGTATACACTCACTTAAAAATCTCGTTCAGTGTTATTTTTGTAAAATAAATAAAATAATTATAAAAACTGAACTAAAAAAATCAAAAATAATACATATTAACGAAATTCGTGCCGATTTGAACTTATAAAATTTATTCGTCAAAAAATGAAGATGCACTTAGATTTTGTTTTGAAATGTTTTTGAAATAGTTTATTTGGTAACAATGTTTGAAAATAGTAAATGTCTTCCCTTTGAGTCAAATTCATCGTAGGTAGGATTATTTCGCTTCAATAATAAATTTTAGAGACAGTAGATTCTTCTTTTATTTTTTATTGAGTTTATCTGTAAATACTAATGACGATAATAATATTTTCAATTTAATTTTTTTCATTTATAATATTATATTTATTCTAATTATGATTATCCTGTACTTATAAATAAATAAATAAATTTAACACAATATTATAAATATATTTTAAATATGTAAATAAAATATAATAAATTAATGTATAAATAGCCATTAATTAATAAAATAATATTTTAATCTTTTATTTTGAATTATTTGTATACATGTATACTTGCTCTTAGGGTGAGTCATAAGTTGTGGGGCACTCTTTCCAAAGTAATTATCTTTAATTACAACATGAATTGTCGAATCGATATTAATTGAATTTGTATATCGTAATAAAGCTCATAAACTG
>MQRK01210451.1:9617-20301 GCA_001938485.1 Girardia tigrina | reverse complement strand
TTCGGATTTTCATCTTTTCCGAGCTATGTCGCATTTTTTGAAGGGAAGGAGCTTTTCCGATATCGACGACGTCGATAATGGGTGTCGAGAATTTTTTGCTTCTAAAGACAAAACATGGGTATCGACGCGGAATAGAACAACTTGCAGAACGTTGGGTACAATGTATTGAACATAATGGACTTTATTTCGAATCATAATCTTTATTGTGCGTTGTTTTATGAACATTTTAATTTTTAATAAAAAGTGCCTCACAACTTATGACTCACCCTAATATTGAAATGCTAGAAAAAAGCAACATTTTCTATGATAATATATTTAAAAAATACTTTATCTAAACTATTTATCAATAGTATTAAAGTAGCTTACACAAGACTCAAAATATATTTTTGTATGAAATATCTTGTACATAAAAATATTTAAATTTTATTACTATAATTGCTTAAATAATAATAGTTTAAAATTCTATTTTATATGGCTTAATTGCTTTATTTTAACGACTACTTTAATTTTAACCATAAATTATCCATCAAATAAATTATACATACCTTCTTTGGTTTTCATTTTTCAATAAAAAATAAATTACATATGTGCCTTCAGAATATATAAATTAAATATTTTAGACCTAGATCCTGTATATCTTATTAAAAACCTTTTTTAATATCATTAATATTTAGGAAATACTTCATTATTGAAAAATGCAATTTGGATTGCTGCTCTTTGAATTAAAAATATTTTCTCTCTCGTTTACCTACAAAGAAATAACCATTCATTCTAAAAATTGATTTCTACTTAACTTTTTTACTGGTCCTAAAAGTAAAGTTGTACTTGTTTGTTTGATGTGTCCTCTCGCTAGGATTTCCACAGAATTTACATCTCGTTTGGTGTGACTTATATTACTTGTTAAGATTTTCCGACAGAAAACCATTTTTTAAAATCAATGTCTATAACTTTTTAAATTTAAAATTTCTTAAAATCTTAATTTAAATTCAGTAACTATTGATGACTTTCATAGTTGACAAAGAGTCTATAGCAACTATGTAAGAAATGATGTACTAAAACCACTAAACCCAAAAGAAGAATTAATTGAAGAAATTAAAATCCTGTCGATATATTATCTTTAAATGATTCATGAATATAATAATCAAATTATTTCGAGGACAGTGACGATACTGAACAAGCTGGAACTTATGAAAAAGAATCGTATGAACATGAATCTGAATTTTCAATTTACTATCTAATTCAAGTTTGAAATCGAGTTATAAATTACTTCTCAAGAAAATATTCAGACGCTTCACTGATAAGAGAATAACGATCATGACTGATGAGTGATTCGAGAAAGTTATATGAAACATATAATGAAACTAAATGACAAGATCTACAGTATTAAAGAAAGTCCTAACAAGTAATATAAGTCACACCAAACGAGAGGTAAATTCTTTGA
The DNA here is from genome assembly GCA_001938485.1 of Girardia tigrina. Taxonomy (NCBI): domain Eukaryota; kingdom Metazoa; phylum Platyhelminthes; order Tricladida; family Dugesiidae; genus Girardia; species Girardia tigrina. The sequence continues at coordinate 18,860 of MQRK01210451.1, read as the reverse complement.
AAATCCTTGCGAGAGGACACATCAAACAAATAAAAATTGCAAATATTTAAATGTTAAGTAGATAAACAATGAATTATGAATTAAAGTATTCCACAATGTATTCTTGTTTAATCACTTGAAGAAACAGCAGCGAGGGTGTTGAATCATGTTAGTGTACAAATTATTTCTCATAGGATCTTTAAATTACGATCTGCATTTTCAAAATCAGAAGACCTATTCCAAACTCTAGGAAACCTATTGAATCAAGGTACCTTGTCAGATATAGTGGATGAACGTATCCCATTGAACGAGAAGTAGATTTCTCAGATCCAGTTTCTAATTTAATTTTTTTGTCTGTCTTAATCTAAATTGTCTTTAAAACATTTCAAATAACTTTGAAAATTATTAAAAAAATAAAATGTTTAGATCGTTTAGAAGACACAAAAAATGATTGTTATGAAGAAGTAAGATTTATAGAAAAAAACTGAAACTACATATCTGAGAACCAAAATTCAAATGGACCATCCAATAACACTAAGGATGGAAGTCACAATGAGAAAAATACTAATAAATTAATTATTTTGAAATAATTTTATTAAATTTTTTTCATTACGTAATAGTTTAAAATAATGATATTCTCTCGTATTAGTAATAAAAAATCAAAAATATATTTTTTAATAATAGTTTTAGTAAGAACACAATCGAAATCCATCAAGAATATATATATTTAAATTCTAACACAAATAATCAAATATAAAAACAACAATAATTGAATATTAAAATAACATTCAATTATCCAACTGTTTTATTATTATTTTATTTTGCATCTATTCCTCCCTACTCGCAGTTTACTCAATCAAAATCAACAACATAATTTCTTTTCTTTGTATTAGTCGTATTATTATTTTTGACACCAAATATTTCAGGAAATAAAAAAACTTTCCTTTTAGTGGTTAATATTATTAATAAAAGAAACTAGAAGAAATAAAATACTAATTAATTAATAAAAATACTTTAATTCAATTTTTTAAAGTTTCTTAAAATTTATTTTTAATGGATTGATCATTTGATCATTTGGGATTGTATACGAAATATATACTATTATATCACGTTTTTAATTAAAATTTTGAAATAAATTCATAATTAAATCGGAGATATTTAATTAAAGATATAAATACCATATGTTTATATCATCGTTATCATCTTGAGACTTGCTTCCTCACACCATCTTTCAAAATTCTGCTACTGAGACTTAAAATACTTTTCTCTATATTTTTCAATGATTTTAATTTCTTTTGAAATGTACAATTTTTATCTGCTAATTGTCATAAAAAATTATTATAATAACAAGTTAAATTATGTAAACTACCCCAACCAACTTCATGGTTTTACCAACACGTTCCTTAAATTTTAAGGTCGAATATTGAAAGCATTACTTAGCAGATTGAGTCAAAAGTTATTCATGTTTTTATTCGACTGTTATATTTATACAAATTTTTATAACAATGATTATATTATTTCTCAAAATACAGTCCATCATTTTCAATGACTCAAAGCCATCTTTCTGCCAATTGCTCAATCCCATGGCGATACCATGCATTAGTCGTGGAGGCCAAAAATCTGGTGATTCCAAATTTGACCTCTTTCTCTGAACCAAAGCGTCTCCCTTGTAAAAAATGTGAGAGAGATCGAAACAGATGATACTCAAAAAAGTCAAGGTCTGGGCTATACGCTGGGTGGGGAATGACTTCGATGCTTTGCAGTTCCTGAATTTTCTGCTTCACCCTTCGTGATCCACGTGTATGAGCTGGTGCATTGTTATGCTGTAGTATTACTCTATCCATGATTCAACAATCCTGGGGAGCGAGTGCTCAAAGTATCATGAACTCGCTATAATTGTTCAGCATAAAGGTTACCATTGATGTTTCGACCATCGAGGAACAAGTTCCCAGAGCATAGGTCCCTCATAATCCCACTAAACACACAACATCATCTTCTTTTCGATGCGACTTTGAAGAACAACTTTATGATTTAGCTGATCATGCTGAGGCCATTGTATAACTTCCCTCGAATTAAGGAAGAAAATCCACTTTCATCTTTTGTAATAATTCACTTCCAAAAACGGCTGTTTCTTGGGTTATTGAGTAGTTCGCGGTTAAGATCAATTCGACGCTGGGCTTGAATATTTTTCAATTCATGGGGAACTCGGAGTGGATTTTTATTTACAAAATCCAAGTTATGCAGATGGCGAACAATGGTTCTTTGAGAATGGCCGAGCTCCTCGGACAGCCCGTGGGTGCTAGTACTGTGCTGCTGCTCCATCAAGACCTGAAACTCCTCTTAGTTCACCACTGGTGGTCGACCTGAACGTTCTTGATTTTCAAGACTTTTATCTCAATGATTAAAATGACGAAATCGCTACTGAGCTGTATTTTCCTTGAGCATATCCTTGCCTTCCACGTTGCAGATTTCTCGAGTCGCAGCTACTGCTGTTATGCCTTTTTTTCCAATAATGTCGTAATAAGACACGAGTTATTGTTTTTTCTTCAATCCTTCTGTTAATTACTCCTCACGTTTCGGTTTGTTTATCAAGAAAACAGGACTCTTTTTTGGAAATCATTTATTTAAACATAACAATATTCAACCTCGAAAAATTTAATTATCCGCCGATATCAACAGAATATTAAAACAAATACATTTATTTGTTATATATTCATTATATCATTAAATACTTTAAATTAAGATCGTCGTATAAATAATGAAATTAAACGGGGGAGAAAAACATATTGAACACATTTCAATCAACATACACTACTTATCAGATAAACCCCTAACACATTCTAAAATATAAAAAAAGGGGAATGAAGTTTAAAGATTTAACTTTTAAAGTGTAGTTTGATTCCCCTTTTTACGGGCTTTAAAAGGATACCAAATTTTGCTTATAAATGTTAGGTTTAAATGATTTGGTAAAACAAAAACTTTAATTCACTAAAAAACATGAAAAACTTTTGATTCAACCCGGTATCCTGTTGCAGGTACAGTCAAACCTCTTTATTTAGCACCCTCCCAAATTTACCATATTTTCTTTGCATAGAAAGGTTTTTATTTGACGAAAAAAAATCAAAAAAAATCAAAACAATTAACTGATAATTTTAAATAAATCTTATTTATTTTTTAAATAAAGAATATTTATGTTTTCGTTTTTTTGTACTCTTATAATACATTAGTAAGTTAAAAATAAAGAGGATATTAATTTTATGTAAATGTCCATTTCACAAACTGGAATATACACCATAATATATAAAAACTATTGGGCAAAAACGCTTGAGATATAAAAATTTAAAAAAAGTTTTTGTTAAATTTACAAAATTATAAAAGAGTAAAAAATGATGATGATGTATTAGTTTGCTTTTGCAAATTTATTTCTCTTAGTTTGAATATTTGGAGCCAAATTATAATTTATCGCGATTGTTTAAAATGTACGCATTTTAGTCTCATTTACTCTCACTCTGTTTTCAATAAATATTTTTAATAAATATTAAGATTAAGCGGTTAATGCTTGCTAAAATATATTTATAAATATTTACCTTTGCTAAAAAAACATCTGTTGCAGTACTTTCTGATTTGATATTCTAGCATAACGAAAATGTTTTTGTGTGTCCGTCCGTTACTATAAAAATGTTATTAATTTCAGTTTTATGGTGTAATTTAAACTTCAAGTTCATTAAATTTCATTTTATAAACTAGGAACTTGGTAGATTACTTTAAATGCTTTAAGATGAGTTGTTGGAATAATATTTACTCTAAAAAGTTGGTAACGGATGATAGAGCGTATGTATATATATTTATTAAAAAAATAAATTAGTTTAAAAATTTAATATATTATATGTTAAAAAATGTTAAATACATGTGTTTTTTGTGAAATATTTTGTTATATTTATAAAAGCTTAATTCTGTTAAAATTGAAAAGAAAATGCTGGTGTTTAAATATTGTAAATAAGCGGAATCACCGCACAATTTCTGAATAAATATATTAATTCCAATGACGTACATTGATTGTAAATCTCTATTCTTATCAAATGAATTTAAAGAAATTCTTGTTGAATTTACGTTAAAAGCTCTAAAAAAAGAACCCGATAATCTTTAAGGATTCGCTGTAAACTATTTTCGAACGCTATTAAAATTTCATTTGGTCGAAGTACAATAAACGTAATCGTTTAACACGAATCTCGAAACGTGTTTCGAAAATAACATATCGCGCGCCGATAATATGGACGATGTGGAAACTGACCACAGAAAATCCAGTCGTAGATTGACGATATAGGCAGAAAGTTGGAATCCGTACGACATCATTTTACAACACTCAAAAGACGTTGTTCAAGCGTTCAAAAAATCTGAAAATGAAAGAGTAACAGAAACAGCCATCGTAAGGGGCATAATTAAAGGTAAAAATGCAGCTTAAATTGAAACGGCCCTCTTTAGGGTCATAAATTACGATTATGGCGAAAACAGAAGCATGCTTCCCAATTTAAAAGAAATTCGAAATCTAGATAGACTATTTTAAAGGAGTCTAAATGACCTGATGGAATTTAGTCAAATGTATTTTGGGTTGTTTTAAAAGTTTTCCTATCCTCTCATAATACATTGTTAAAGTTAATTAGTGACGTTTTATTTATTCTTTTAAATGACTCTCACTCCTGCTAAAAAGTAACGATGATATCGAGAAAGACATAAGCAAAACCAAGCTGGACAGGAAGTGATGGCAAGAGAACATGATCGTAAAAAGAGCAGAGAAAAACATTGAAATCAAAACCTGCCGATTACTATCTGTTTCTGAAGCAAGACAGAGTTAGAAAGAAGGAATCCAGAGGAAAAAGAAAGAACAAAAATAAATTGGAGAAGGGAATTCAGCTTACTTAACACCTCAAGCTTTAGGAAAAATCCTGTATCGTTTGAAGAGGGCACTGCCTGGCTCCGATGGAAGAAAAATGAAAGTGGTTGTAAATCTGGCTAAAAATGTTGGTCTTAAAGTGGCAAGATCTGGCTCTCAGAGAATCTGGGGAAAAATAATATCCGGATTCCCAAAGAAACAGAAAATGCTGTTGTGAAATACTATAAAAAGACGAAATATCTTGGCAGGCCCCCGTATTAAAGGACGAAGTTATCGTTCGCAGTCCATCAGCGGTTGGCATTGTGAAGAATTATATCCCAAAGATTTACTTGAGAATGCATATAAATGAAGTGCACTGAAGTTTCCTACAAGAAAATCCTGACATGCACATTGGATTAACCTCTTTCAAGCAGCTGAGACCCATGGAAGTTGATCTCTTTTTCAATCTTTCTTATCATGTATACACATGCCGTTATCCAGAAAATTTTCGCTTTCTATTTGAAGCTTTGAAGCCAGTATTTGCAAATTCCAAGTAGTTTTAAGGAGTTCATTGCATTTGTAGTATGTGACCAAGAAAATGAAATGTGTATGCAACGAGAATGTGTGCTTTGTGAAGATCTGATTAACAGCCTATGGAGAGAATCTCTTGAGAATGGTCTCAAGGTTAAATATTACCAGTAGACAATTCTTAAAGAGGTGGAAAAGAGTGATGAGATAAAGACGAGTACAAAAATATCTGCTTATACTGAAAGCACTGTGTAGCAAATTCATAAATTAATATTTTTACAATATGTACAAAAATATTTTTTATTTTCTTTCTAAATGAAAATTAATAAATTAAACAGTAAAAAAATGGCACCTGGATAACTGCGAATTAAATCGAAAGTATAAAAATTTGTTAATAGAAAATTAAAAACAAAGTTGTTTAAATAAACTTAAATAATATAATGGAAATTTTAAAAGAAGAACTGATAAACAATGTAATACAATATTGTAAATCGGCCGTGTTTTCTTTACTCATTTACTTTTCTTCGTATTTACATGAATGAATTAACTCATTCAATTACGGTCATCCGATCTGTTGTTGAGGAATTGGCCGAATATGTGATTCGAATCCGGACACCCTACAGACAAGATAGCTGCCTCCCGCTAATTATTCACGAGCCATCCCTTTCTGGTGAGTTTATCACCTTCTCTAAGTGCTTTCTGTTTGTTCCCAGACAGATACAGGCTTTTGCAGATCCGGACAGGTGCTCTGGCTTGTCCTCGACTATCCCGACTTGACACTCAATACTTCCGGAAGCCCTATCGATGTTGCGCACGACGATAATGCAGAAAATGGGTTCCTACTTGATCCCTGACCAAGATGCCACGACGATGACCTCATTCGTGATTATTTTACACTTCTTAAAATGCGAAGAGGAAATGAAATGAAAACGAAGACCGTGAAATTATCTACATGAAGGAGTGTTTTTGATGCGTTTGCTGAGTTGAAAATGCAACTGAAACCTTTTCTCCTTCATACCTTTGTGAAAAGAAAACAGGCAAATCATTTTGATGAAGTTATTTTGAAGCAAATGGAAAGAAAATCATGCTTCAAGTGGATTAATCCGAGAATTTTTCCTGCGCGGAACAGAATGATATTCAGTCAGTATATTGCATAAGCAGTGCAATTTATTTACTGCATTTGCTTGGATTAATCAAGGAGTGACGAAAAGTATTGTCTTGGTTTCCGACAATCTCGATCATGGAAATGTGAGCGTCTTTTGTTACATAGACACTATTTTTAAAGTTCTGAAGGTATACTATCCGGAAATTGAAGAAGTTAATGTTTTTTCACATGGCGTGGGCTCACAATTCAAGCAGTGTTTTCCCTTTTCCACTTTGTATCTCTATGAAAGAAATCACAGCGTGCAAGTTGCTTGGCATTATTTCGCAACCAGTCATGGGAAGGGTATAGGTAGCAGCGTCAAAGGGTGGGTGTTCCAGCAAATATTATCAGGCTCCAGCACAGTTAAAAATGAAAAAGAATTCGCTCAAGTGACTGCGCATCTGAACCAGAAAGTATGTGTCGACTACATTCCGATGGAAAAATTCGTTACTAACCATCCGATGTTGGAAAAAGGGTGGAATGGTGTGGAAACAGTTGTTAACACTCAGCAGATTCACTGTGTCATGCCGCTATCCTGTATTAGGCTTCTCCTCAGCGATCTATCTAGTGAGCCTGTGTTTCGAGAAGTGCTAATCAAACAAAATACCATTGAAGACGCAAGTTTGGAAACCCGTGCGGTGGCGATGGAAGTCTCTGGAAAGAAGAACATACATGAAGAACAACCAACAGAACTTGGACCCATTTTTAACAAGATTGTCAATTCTTCTGTGCGCGTAAAGAATCCCTCAAAATGGAGAGACCGTTACTATGCGGTGTTTGTTATGGAAGAATGCTCAGATGGTTATGCGGTGAGGTTCCTAGGCCGCAGTATCAAGTCTAGAGAAAATATATTTGTATATCCTGAAATTCCTGATGAGTGTATTATCAAGAAGGATCAAGTGGTGGAAGTACTTCCACAACCTATGATAGATAAAATGTCGCACTTCATATTTAATAGAAATATCGATATCATTTTATTCCTTTAAAAAAGTGTTGCAATGTGCTTTTTTCTTATTTTTTTAGCTTGAAATCGCAGGGTTTCCCTCCGTTACCAAAAAATGTCCGCCTGTTTCCGACACTTAATGCTATGCTACAGCTTGTGAACGCACTAACTATCATTATTTCTTCCAGAAAAATGTGTGGAATACCTACTTAAAGTTAAACTAAAAAAATAACCGTCCTCATTTTCATAATTCGCAGGAGTTACTTTCTGCAGTCATATTTCAAATTTGGTATGCCCAAAAATAGACCGTCCGTTACCATAACAAAAATTAGTCATGCTCATACTATTGATGCAAATTAGTTTGAGATCAAAAGTGAACATTCAAATACCAGGGTAGGCGATACTGAATCTAAACTCGTAATCTAAACTCATTTTTAAAGGGGAAAATTATAAATAAAGTTGTATTTTCTCTATGAATCGTCTGTCCGTTACCGCGTTTTTGCCCTATACTTTTACCAAACAATTGTATTTATATTACATAACCAATAATACCTCTATAATTTACCACTTTTTTCGAATCCCGGAAATTGGCAAATTACAGAGGGTTGACTGTATCTTGCATGAAAATTCAAAAGTCGAATTAGGTGATTATATCAGATATTATAATTAGTTTATAAGATGGTAAGAGAATGAAATAAATTTATTATATAAAACGTATATAAAGATGAATATTGGTAAATGTTTTTTTCGCTAATAACATCGGAATCATTGAGGAATTCAGCACAAAGTTCTTAGATAGATCCATTATGTTACGGAAAACGTTTTAAATCAATTTTAATCTCCCCAGAATCTCTTGTAAAGATGATATTCACAAAAAACCATTTTGCAATAGAAAGCATTGATAAAATACCAATGGAACAAAAAATAGATTGAAATCTAAAAAATATAATAAAAAATGATATTACTTGACAAAAAAATAATTAATTAATATTTCAAACTTTGTAAAATATCTTAAATTGATAAGAAAGGAAAAGTAAAGATATTTAAATAAAATTAGATTTTAATGTTAATGCAAATTTTTTGTTGAAAAAGTTCTTTCAAATTAAAAATATAATTTTATTTATATAATAATTTTATTAATTGCAAAATAATTGAATTATGTTGAAATGTTTTTGATAAAAAATATTTTTCTTAAATTAAGTTTTACACCAGAATTCATTTTCATAGAACATGAAGTTTCTTTAATTAAATATTCATCTAAATCAATAATTGAACAAAAAATGATAATGTTTAAATTCTAAATAGATTAATTAATGAAATTAGCCCGCGCTAAAACGGAAACTTCAGCTACGTTTACTTACATGATTGTCTTATGATGATATAGTTTTTTATCAACATTAGCATTTCTGTCCAAAAAATCAATGTTTTGTTTATTAAAAAGTAAACTTATTTGCGTTGATTTTTATTGTCTTCTTTTATTTCTTCAGAAACCATTACTTTTGTATTTTTATGGTTTATCGAGCGTAGATTTAAAGTTCATGGATATCGTCTATGACTATTTTGTTGTTAATATAATTTTAATCCTCCACAAATCATTTTGTTAGAATCTGGTCTTTCGAAAAAAAGTGTGAATCTAAAATATTAATTCGAAGAAATTTGATTGATATATTAGGTGTATAACTTAGTTTTTTGGATTTTTTTGCAGAACAGACAAGTTTATTTATATGACATAATAAGTTTTATTCTAATCAAAATATTTTCCATCGTTAATTATGACTT
>MQRK01210434.1:410-10432 GCA_001938485.1 Girardia tigrina | reverse complement strand
TGGCTATAGGAATATACAGCTAGGCATAAGATTTCAAATAATATCTAACACTAATGTATTTAAACTTATATACATATCAAAGTAGATAAACAAAGTGTAAAGCTCAAAAACCGCCATTATTTTTCGACCAAACCAATATATATATATATACATCCATATTATTATTTATATTTAGAGTTTAAAAATCTGGTTATGTAACTGAAATATTGTTCCTCATAAATTTGTTTGAGTAATAAAAGTTGTATTAGAAATAAAGTTTGCAAATTATGACTTTGAATTTTAATCACGAACCCAATAAGCATAATTAACTCATCACAATAACAACATTCTGAAGGATTTAATATATTTAAGAAGAGTATTTGCAGGAATATGGGTAGTGTCAAAGTGGTTTCAATGACGTTTAAAGTTCAATGCTTCCTCTCGAATAAATCGAAAATAATTTGTGGATTGTAAGCTTGTCTTGTTCACAAATTTAATTGTCACATGTGTAAAAACTGGTGCACTGAAATAGTACATGATGTAAATCGGCCTGATCTGTTGGTCGACTTTAATTCTTCAGCATTCTGTATGCCGGGTCAAATGGTAAACCAGCAGATGTAAATAGGTCGTGTAATATCGATTGATATGATCAACGGAATCACTCAACGAGACTAAATTGTGTGCTCGATGGATGAGTTGAAATAGATTTCATTTGAGGATCAAAAAAAAGAAACTACATTTATATTTAATACAATATAAATTTGTACACCAATAATGGTGTTTTTAAACAAAATCGTTTTTTTCTTAATTTTCATTTTCTATAATAAAAATTGATGAATATTTAGTTAATCATTTTTTTTGTAATCAATTTCGCTTCCGGATGAGCGATACATAATGAGTGTTGAATAGAAAAATTAAAATTCTGTCAAAAAACGTTGTTCTCGGTGTCTGCATGATGTGGAGAGAAATTTGATAGGTAAATGTGGGCACAACAGTGCACAACTTTGAATGCGAGACATGCTCAACCTATTAATCCGTGTAATGAGAACTACTGGAAAAAAACATAGTCGACTTATCAAAACTAATTGACTAAATAATTAAGTTAACCCACTATCACTTCGAAAACTGCTACAAAGAGTTTGCGAATTAAAAGAATATAACCACCATGTGCATAATGACTCGTTAGCCATTTTAAAATTTTGTTTCCAAATTTTCGATTTCGAATTGCAAAAAAAACAGAACTCAATTCACCTATCAAAAATTTTATTTTTATTTCCAATTACATAAATTTCCAATTGATGCAGTTAAACAATACTGCAATTTTTTTCAATATACATATTTTTGAGAAAAATTCAGAATTTTTTTTCAATTAATAAGTTTAATTTTTTTATGATAAATCTTTTTTTTAATTTTTTTATTGAACAAAATGTCAGATAATGATAAAGCTGAAATCTTTATACACACAAATGTTTATAATTAATTGGTTCATTAATTTGAATCTTCCAATGGCCACCAGAACACAACATCAGATGAATATCGAAAGCCTTACCGATGTCAGCTATGCTTAAAAACTAACTCAACTCAAGGATGGATGACCAAACAATACCGAAACGACTACAGAGCTACACAAGTATCCACAATAGTAATCTCAATCCACCAGGAGTGACAAAGTAGAATGAATCACAGAAACTACGAAGGAAATCGAGAGAGAAATCGAGTAGCAGATTAAGCAAAAACAATCAGATATGGAGAGACAAAAGTAGGCGCGAAAATACAAAAAGCCTCACTGCAACAAGTCATTTCAGAGCATCCTGAGTTGGGACAAAAATTGAATTTTACGGAACGATCAGGAAGACCTTCAATTACCGATGAACAACCAGAGCTTTTAAGTGCAATTTTAAAAATCGCTATGCATGGAAGCTCAACCGAGGAGAGAAAACGTATGGAATCATTGTTTTTTAACAAGTATCAAAACAATCATTGTTACGATCAACGGCTTACTATCATTTACAGCCTGCAAATGCTCGAACGATTGATAAAGAAAACATATTAAAACAGTTCATTTTTATTTGGACGTCACATAGAGGGGTTTGAGAAATTGTGACAGTTTTTTGACAAAGGGGAGAGCGGGTCTAAAAATATTTTTTTTCTGGACGTCATAAATGAACAACCTCTAATCTATTACGGAAAATTAATCAAAAACTCTTAACAAATTTGTTGAGAGGGTCGTTTGCATAAATTGTGTGAACTATATTGACTATTTTCTTTAAATGTACTCGAGTTTCGAATACCTTTTAATAATATTAGAAAATATTTAATATGAAAATTAATTGAATCATATTTTATTAGATGTTTATTAAATTCGTTTCGTTTTTTGTGCCTGGCATAAATTATTCGTATGAGTTTAGTCAAGGTGACAAAGCTGAACTTAAGGTAAGTTTAAGACTTGTAGAAATGGAATAAGATATCAAGTATAAATAATAGGTCCTACAAAGATCGGCCATCAATGATATTGATCTAAGCAACTTCAGACTCGAACAAGTGTTTTATGACTCTAAAGATGAAACAAAAATTCCAATGTTTATTCTTTACCATAAGGTAATATAAAAGGTGTGTTGGATGATCATGACTGACCTTTTTGTTAGGATATGATATGCGATGGAAATAATCCATGTCGCCTTTATGGATATGGGGGTTTTGATATAAGTATTAAACCGAGTTTCAGTGTTTCATTGTTGGTGCTTATGCAACATTTTAAATTCGTCTGTGCTATAGCAAATATTCGTGGTGGGGGTGAGTATGGCAAACGGTGGCACAACGAGGGGAGACTGGAACATAAACAGAATTGTTTCGACGATTTTATCGCTGCTTCAGAATATCTAGTTTCTAATAAATATACTAACGCGGAAAAGTATACATTTAATATTATTTATAAATGTCTTATTACAATTACTAATTTATAATTATATAAAATTTAATTATTTCGTATCATTAACATTTTATAGTTAATGACGAAAACATTCATATTATATATTTAACTTCGATATGATTTTCATTATGGGTTAATTGATCGTATCTATCTTTGTAAAAACTGAGAACAAGCGCCATTCCATACAGACTTTACTCTATTTATCAAATCATTGACAAGGTCAGGTTTGTATTTTTCCTCTTAAAACCTAAAATAGTATTTACTACTATAGTATTTATTCATGTGAGCATTCCTTTTTTGGGGACTTCTGTCTCGTATTATCCAGAATTTTAAGAAACGAGAGTTTATTATTAGTCCAAGTTTCGATAGTAAATTTTATATGGAGGTGTTTTTCATTCATGAAACTCATAAACGGTTGATGTATATTTTCTTGTTCTTAGAGTCTGTATTTCTTTATCATAATTCCACAGTCAATCGAATGTTTTCGTCAATGAAAACATTCGTAAATAAATTTGCTACGTCACATTAAACCATACATTAAGTATTCGTCAATGTAATTCGATTTAAAAAACTCATTGAAATCAAAATTATCCTTAATATCCAACGGGTTAGAAAGCAAAGTAATCAAAACAAGTCCAGAACTTTTGCTGCTCTATAATTTTACTACTTTTGAACCCAACTCTGCTACTATCGCGATCATAAGTCCTTGGGTAAGTAACACTGTTAATATTATTGAATGTCAGCTGTGCTTTGCATCCTCGGTGGAAGTATTTGATTATTATTATTTGATTGTTTTCGATGATCTCGGTTATATGAGATTTGTTAAGAAACACATATTCAACATAGAAGAGGATAGATGTAACCTTCAATCAACAAGTTAATATAAATGGATGGTGTCAGACTGAAACTATACGCGATAGATGTCAAATATGTATGGAGTTTCCTCTACTTTATACTTCACAACATAATATTATAATTAAAATAATGTCAGTACAGTTATCCTGATATAGAAGAAAAACAAAAATAAATGTATGTAAATAGAGAAGATACAGAGGAATTTTGGAGTATTGTGGTGACGCAGCTAAACTATTAAGCTTGTGGTGTTATTTTCAGTGATGCCAGACCATGCGGGAAATCCCGCATTGCGGGAAATTTTGTAAAACAGCGGGAAATGCGGGAAAAACTGAATTATAGCAGGATTTTTTTTAATCGTATAAATGATAAATGATTTTTCATGTTTTTTTCTTAATGAAATGGAAAAAGTAAATACTTACATACTTTTCATGCTAATTTATACTATTTATAACCCCCACATTGTTCTTCCTTTTTAGAAAGTCATAAAGAAACTAATCAGTAAACAATCCTTTTAGAAGTGACTATAATTTTAATTTACGTTTTTCTTTTTCATAAATAAATAATGTCTGATTTACTGACTGTGTATTGTGCCTTCTATTAATTTATGTTATACATTAACTTCTGGAGTAAACGAATCTCAGTATTGCCAAACTTGTTTTTGCTTTTTATTTTTGTTCTCAACATTTTTTGTGATAACCTTTTCCCATTTTCTGAACGAATTATTTAGAGATAAATACCATAGATCAGGATATTTTTGATTCAATCGAATTCATCTGCCATTTATCCAAACGACTTACTGTAACAAATATTTGTGCTTGTAAGACAGAACAGTTTAACTGCACCTTATTTTTTCATTTTTCCTAACGTCATTATTCGTATATACCAAATTAGTGCGTATTTGATTTTAGTAATTTCGGTTTATTATTCTTTATACTCACTTTATAGTCTAATCGATTACTGAGTCCATTCATCTTTTTGACATCTAGTATACCTCTTACAGTATTTGAAAATTCTTTATACGAAGAATTTAAAAGAAACATTATGGACTTCACTGGAATGTAGATATCTCATATCTTTATCCCAATTTTATTGCAGTGCAATTAATGTTTTATATCTTTCTCGATGCTTCGATGTTTGATTCATCTCTCATTTATAAACTTTAAATCCTCTTAATAATATCACTTGGAACTATTTAACTTAACATTGATGTTTTTTTGAGAGCTACACAAAATATCAGATCTACCGGTTTACATTATCCTAAGTCTCTTTGTTTCTAGAACCTTTTTAGCATTTGTGAGGAATATTTTAAATTTGGTATGTTGAGTTTAGTATTTGGAAATGTGTCTCTCACATCCAGATGGAAAATTGATATTTTGGATGTTCACGATAAATAATTATTCGAGTATAATTTGCATTTTAAAGTACAGCACAAGATATTTAAAAAACTTTAAAAATATTAAATCGTTTCAAATTTCCATATTAAAAATTTAAATAAAGTAAATAGCTTTAACTAAGTTTTAAATTAAATAAATGTTCTTTCTTTAAATAAAATCATTTTTTAAATAAAATTAATATGTAGATAAGATTATTACTAAAATTACAAAATTGGAACTTTAAAAATAAAATTTGAAAATAATGAAAAATTTGTTCAAATAATTGTTTATTAAAAAACACTAACTAAAATTTATCAATTTAGAACGATGTCGAATTACGAAAGCTTTACTGAGAGTTGTCCAAAAGACAATTCTAATTGTATTGAAAATAAAGGTTCGAAAATCAATGTTGGTGTTAATAGCATTGATTATTCTAATACAATGAAATACGCCGCGTCTTCACGCCAAATGCATATTTTCTCAATTTCTCAGCATTGAAACACTGATTTCTGCAGCGTACTAATAGGATAATCTACGATTAAATGAAAAAAGATAAATTGATTGATTTAAACATAAGTCGAATACAGTATGGATTGATACTAGGTTTAGGTTTTTAAAGTTCATTTTATATTAATCGGAACACTGTAATTTTTGAAAATGCTGTTTCTCATTTTTATGCTATTTCAAATGAGCAAACCAAGAAGGGGCCCCTTTCAGAAAGACTGGTTAATTAAGATTGATATTCATGGATTGCCGTTTAAAACGTGGTTGAGTCCAGTTCGAGATGATAAAAATAGTGCACATTGTGCAAAATGCAGCAAAAATTTTCGGCTGAAAATTAGAGGAATATGTGCCGTTTCTTCACACATAGAAGAGAAAACCAACGAGAAAAATTGCTCGAATAAGGTAAGCTGTGAATCTCTGCTGAAATTCGTTAGTAGTAACACTCCTAACTTTTAAACCTAAGCATGTTGAAGGAATTACAAAATGAGGTCATAATTGAGGTGATGCATCCACTTCGTGGATCATGGCTTGCCATTCCAGACTGCTGATCACTCCAAAGTCTCCCAACAATTATTATGACTTTAGAATGGCGGAGATTACAATTGACGCTTGGATCACGGGGAGTGTAGATTTGGAGGCCACCAAACCGACCTGTTGTACATTTTCCATTGGCGAGGAACTTTCAGCAAAAGATTTAAAGTGTACGCGGCATATAAAGAGCGCATGAAAAAGGAACAGCATGAAGCTGCCGAAAAAGCCGTTGCAATTGAATACAAACGAAGAACAAGTGAAAACTTTACACGAAATTAGGTTAGTATGCTGAATAAATATTATTATTGCATCCTTTTAGATTGAAGAGGAAATGGAACGTAGTAAAAAACATCTGCAACTGTTTCAAGCATAGAAGGTGATTGACAAGAAAATTAGTCCGGAAAATGACGAGAAGAAGTCATGATTGAAGAATATCAAAAGAAAGTAGCTTTGACTGCGGCTAGAAGAAAGGAGGTCGAGCATGATGAAAAGAAAATACTGACACATAATAAAACACAGGAAAACAAAATAGTGTAGTAAAAGATTTCTAAGGTAGTGTCATTCATGCCATAACTCTACTATAAGAACCATTGTACATCTATCCGTTTTTATATGTATTAGGGTAAACCAAAAGTCTTTTCGTATTTTCTACGTCTTTTTATTCAATTATTTCTTATTACCAAATAAAGATATTTTATATACATGTGTTATATGTTTTTAAAGCTCTTGAACTACTTTATCACAATATATATTAAAACTTCTAATTAGTCGTTAATATAATTTTTATGATCTTTTAGAAAAATCATGGGAAATTTTGAAATTCGTGTTCTTTTACGCCATTACTGGAAACAGGGCTTAAACGCAAATGCAGCAACAAAGAAGATATGCGAAGTTGAAGGCAATAATGTGGTCTCAAATCGTACTGCAAAAATTGGTTCAAAAGGTTCAACGAAGGCGACATTGACCTCGGAGACAATGCACGTTCAGGCCGACCTATCACCGTAGATTCCGGAGCAATTCGTGAAGCCGTCGACACATATCCGCCAATAAGTACTCGCAGATTGTCGGCCGAACTCGATATTCCTCAAACATCCATTGTACGATACCTTCACTCTCTTGGCAAGGTCAATAGACGATGTCGAGAAGTGCCTCATGAATTAATATAAATTCAAGCCGAAAAGCGTTTCGAAACTTGTCAAAAATTGCTTGAAAATCCGCGCGATGACCGTTTCATCCGTCGAATTGTAACTTGCGATGAAAAGTGGGTTTACTTCAGTAATCCAGAACAACAAAATCAATGGTTGGACCCCGGACAAATGGCGAAACCGGTAGCGAAATGAGATCGTTTCTTAAGGAAGGCACTTTTGTGTGTTTGGTGGAATTTCGAAGACGTGATTCACTTCGAGCTGGTTCCAAAGGGTCGTACCATCGACGCTGACTTTTACTGCGCGCAACTTCATCGAATATATGCGGCACTTGGCGAGAAATACCCCGCTTTGATCAATCGAATGGGAGTTCTTCTACAACAGGACAATGCAAAACCGCACATCGCCAAACAAACAAAGGAAAAATCAAAAATCTCGACGCCTTTGAACTTCTTCCTCATCCAGCGTATAGTCCGGATCTTGCGCCATCCGACTATCACCTTTTCCACTCTATGGTACACTTTTTTTCGTGGTCGCAGATTCAATAATCTGACCGAGGTCGAAAAGGGTCACCAGTTCTTCGCTTCTAAGAACAAGGATTGGTACCGCAGCGGGATCGCACAACTTGCCCATAGATGGGTTCAAGCTATAGATTCAAATGGCCTTTACTTTGAAACTTAAATGTTTTTTATTTGTTGTAAAATTATGTTTAAATTTTTAATAAAAAATACGAAGACTTTTGGTTCACCCTAATAACATAATTGAACCTCAATGTATTTTACAACATACTCCATTTATAAAGGGGTTGCCAAATTTTTGGGGGAATATAGTTTAAATTTTAATTACGCTTTCTGTATCTATGTGAACATATGTTTTCATTTCTATTTGATGAAATAATATATGATTTCCATAGGGAGTACAACATTCCGTACATAGTGGCATTGTGTCATGCGGGTAAATAATGTAAGGCGGGAAATTTTAAAAATTGACCGCTATCATCACTGGTTATTTTACCATTTTCAATCTTTTTAAAATATTTCTTATCTTATTTGTGCATAAAATTTGTGTATTGAAATACTATTTATTCATAATTATTTTTGTTTTTTGATATAATAACAGAAGAATTTCTTCTTCATTCTAGATTAGCAATCGAAGGAGGAAGTAACGGTGGTTTACTTGTAACGGCTTGCATGAATCAACGGCCTGATTTATTCGGAGCCGTAATAGGTCATGTAGGAGTACTTGACATGTTAAGGTTTCATAAATTTACAATTGGTCATGCATGGGTCAGTGATTTTGGCGATCCTGATATTCCTGAGAATTTTGAATGGATTATTAAGTAAAGAGAAAATATATCTAATATTGCAATTGAATATAACAACAGATATTCTCCGTTGCATAACATAAAACCAAATACTTCATATCCGGCTTGTTTGTTACTCAGCGCCGATCATGATGACCGAGTTGTTCCGTTACACACCATGAAATTCATAGCTCAGTTACAAGAAACTGCAGGTCAATTTTCCCGAAATCCTTTACTAGTTAGAGTCGATGTGAAAGCAGGACATGGAGCAGGGAAGCCGACAATGAAAAGGGTTCGACATTTCATATTATTTGATTAAATTTCCAAATAAATTACAAGATAAATTATTCATTTGGTAAATTAAAATTAATTAAATCTTTAAAATCTTTCGTGGCCAAACGTTTAGAATACTACATCAGGAATGCATTAATTTCACTTATAGCTAAAAATAGATCATTTAATCTAAGAATAGCACTCAGATTTTTTTTTAATATTTCAGATTTTTTTTAAATATTTTTTTTCGTGTGGTGCGTCTTTATTTTCTTAGATTTTTAAATTTCAGTTGCCTCACCATTATAAATAAAAATAAATATAAATACAGATATTAACATCTCATTTATTGGGTTGTTGCATAAGTTCCCGCAGTTACATGAAACTATTTGTTCTACAAAGACTTTTTGATGTATGGTGAAGTGTTATATACCATCAGAAAGCCCGTACTATGCTCTACAAGATTAAAGTAATCGTTTTTGCATATATTATTTTTTGTCTTTTTTAGAACCGTCAAATTGATTGTCAAGTCGACAAAAAATTGTATTTTCGATACCTCCTTCTTTTCGCCTTTAATCGGGGTCAAAAATCGAGTGAAGCTACCAGAGATATTAGTGCCGTGTATGGAGAGGACGCTATAGCTGAGAGAACTGCTCGGGATTGATTTGCCAGGTTCAAACACGATAATTTCGACCTCAACGACGCCCCTCGTTCCGGAAGACCAGTCGAGATGGACGAGGACCAACTCGGGGATCTTTTGAAGGAAGATGGCCGCCAGACATGCAGAGAATTGGCCGAAAAGATGAATTGTGATTTTGCGACAATTTCACGCCACCTTCAGTCGATGGGTTTCACTCAAAAGCTTGGAGCTTGGGTCCCGTACGAACTCACCAAAAACAGAAGGATAAGCGGCTTTCCATTGCTGCTCAAAATCTCGCTCGACACCAAGGAACCCATGGCCACAGGCAACGTTTCTTATACATAATCGTCACTGGAAACGAGAAATGGTGTCTATATGTGAATATGAAGCAAAGGAAAGAGTGGGTGAGTCCTGGAGAGAAGCCTAAGCCCAGGATCAAGAAAGACTTGCACCCGATGAAGACAATGATTTGCGTATGGTGGGATTGGGAAGG
>MQRK01210415.1:3730-16132 GCA_001938485.1 Girardia tigrina | reverse complement strand
CCATCGGGCAGCTATGTTCTTTCAGACGAGGTAGCACCAGTCTTAGTGTTTGCTCGTCCCCGCTTCTTTGGATTCTCTTCAGTCGGAATACTTTCTCGATCTTTCCATCCATCTTCATTTAGTTTTCCTGTAGAACGTCTCTTTTAAATTCACCGAAACTGTACTCGGCTCCAAAGAGCCAGTGAGCATCCACTCTGAGACATTCTACCTGATGTTGCTTTCTCCTACCGCTGATCTTCTTTCCTCCGATGAGTTCGCATCCACTGATCTGCTTGACGTTCACAATTGTGACATTTAAATTAATATACTAGATTAGCTTGGACACCCGATGGAGTTTTTGATTTATTTGAGAAATATCTCGATAGTTTATTAGTCATAAAGATCACCGGAAAATTAAAACCCGAAGGAACCTTTTTCATTAGTCCTTTCCTCAAATCAGACGCTCCTTCAGAAAATGGTTTTTTTTAATTTATTGTTTTTATTACATTACTACTATCATTATTTATAATGTTTTCATTTTTATTATTAGATTTTTCACGAATTGAGTCAATTGTATTTTTTATCAAATTATTTAAATAATTTTTATTGTACCCATTATTTCTAACCTACTTTTAAGATCAACAATACCCTTATCCACACCACAATACGTAGAAGATAAATTCCATATTCTGATAAATTCCACAGTAGAAGGCCATGTACATACGTTCATATTGCCTATATACGTGCATACGTACGTATAGAGGCCGAAAGATAGAAATTAGCAGGTGTCCGGATTAATATCTAATAACATGTTCGTTATATCGGTGTTTATCTATATAACAGTAAATCGGGACTTACGAAATTGTTCGTTATAAGGGGGTGTTAGTTAGTAGTAGTTCGTTTCAATTCAATAATTAAAATTTAAAAAAATAAAATATTTGTATTTTTATTTATCGGAAAGTTTTTTATCAGATAAATAATTTTTTCATATAACTCAATTG
This sequence comes from Girardia tigrina, assembly GCA_001938485.1. Classification (NCBI taxonomy): domain Eukaryota; kingdom Metazoa; phylum Platyhelminthes; order Tricladida; family Dugesiidae; genus Girardia; species Girardia tigrina. The sequence goes on along the minus strand of MQRK01210415.1, from coordinate 15,152 downwards.
AAAATATATAGATAAAACTAACTATTTTTTTAATTTTAAATTTATTTAAATTACAATTAATTGTAATTTTATTTTATGTTAGGTGTACCTCAGTTGGCTGTGTCATTTAACGTTTCTCCAAAGAACGATTTACTTCTATTATTAAAAGATAAATTTAACATAGAGTCATCTTTTATGGAAAACCCATTTGATTATTTCAAATTATTAGAAAGAGATGTCTGGGTCAAAGTCAGAGGGCTTTTGGCATGGCATTACAAGTAATCTACAAAATAAAATAATTTTAATAACATGTCAATAGCAATCTATTTTGTGGATTATGTGGAACTGAAACAATGTCAATTGAATCTGGTTATAAAAGAATATGTACCAATAGCAATTGTCATTCAAGACAAGAATCGAGAAATCCACAATGGTTTAATTATCCTCGCATTGATCCAGTGATAACCGTGTTGCCTGTAACAAAATGTGACCCAATTAATGGATTACCAGCTTGTTTGTTGGCAAGAAAAGAAATATTTCCAGAGAGATTAATGTCGTGTATAACAGGATTTATGGATCCTGGTAATAAATTAAAATTTTAAAATATAAAATTAAATAAAAATCTATCTACATTCAAATACTTGTCATTTCTCAATGTAAGAGTGTCTTGAGTGTACCAGTAGTTTAACATTTCAAGAAATCTATTGTGAATATATATTTTTATATAGATTTTTCAGATGAAATCCGAAACTGTTAAGATAAATGACTGGAAACATCTGTCGTATTTTATTAACTGCAGTAAATTTTATTTGTCAAGTTTAAGACAAGCAGGCACTATTATTTATTCAGAGTTTTAGGATTTAGTGTACTTCTCGTGAGATTTTAAACGAGTATTTGTCTCAACTTCGATCAGTTAGTTGCAAAATACAAAGTGAATAAGATAGTAATGTATAAAATGCATTTAAAATACTTTATATGTATTAGAGGTTCTTGAAACATCATCGGAATTATTATTAAGAGTTACTTCAGACATCCAAACTTTATTATACAACTCAAAACAATGTTTAAATCTAATATTTAAACAAACTTATTTTTTTGAGAAACAATTTGTTTTATAAATCTTAAACCGATATAAATAAAAATACTTATAAATATTCATATTTGATTTTTTTATATTAATTTTATAAATCAATTTCAAATTACGATAACATTTTAAAATATTTAATCGTTTCGTTTAATTTTATTAATTTTTTAAAAATCGTTACACATAAATTATACATTTAATTTTTATATTATATTTAAAACTCAAAAATTTTTAATTATTAATAATTTAATTAGATCTTAATTTTACTAATTTCTTTTTTCAAACTTTGCATATTTAATTGTATAAAAATTTTAATTTGTACATATTTAATTTAACCTTCTTTCAAAAATTTTCCTAACATTTGTTAATAGCTTCAGAAAGAAAAAGACACACCAGTCGCCTGTAAATATATATGTGACACGTTTGAAAGAGAAGTTTTAAGTATTCAAACCTGTCACTGATGGTTTGTCAAATTTTGTTTAATAGAATTCAGTCTAAGCGATCATTCGAGGTTGATAAGTACATTTTCAGTTATATAGGATAGTAATCCACATCTAACCACTATTATAATTGACAGAAAAACTCGACATTCACCATGTAAGGAATTTTTTGAATTGTGTGTTGATATTGTGCATGTTGTATGTTGATTCAGATTGTGCCTCTCTACAGATAGATGGATGATTGGTATTTTCTTTGATTCCTACTAATTGAAAATAATTTAATTTTTAAGTAAAAAGATTTAAAATAATTATCGGATGTATTATTTATTTTTTAATGTAATTTATAATTTAATATATTAATTTAATTGGCCCTTTTTATAAAATGTTTAGATTTAATTTTAACCAATTAGAATTTTTATAATTAATAATTATTAATAAAACTTTTTCATTTATTGAAAAATTAGTATAAATTTAAAGAGATATTAATTAAGAAAAGTGAAAAGTCTTTTGATTAATTGTTGTAATAACAATTAAGATTGTGATGTTAATAAATGTTTGAAAAATAATATTGATGTTGTTAATACACCATTTGACTGCTTAGAAACAAAGTAGAGTATTTGAATTTCAAACAATTTGATTGAAATAAATTTATTAGATCATGTGAGAATCTATTCCCCTCTTCTCTTTATACACAATATTGAGTTTTACTGAGATAAGATTTTTGCTCAAGATGAAAAGTGAAATTTTTACCAGATACCTAAATAGTAAAAATGTTTACTGCAAATTTAGGGAACTCGTCCAAACTATTCTAAAGCCAAATAAACGGAATGGATATTGTTAGTATTAGGATATGAGGTTCAGTATACTAAAAGTTACGTAAACAGGGCTTTTCATCAATGTGAACATCTATTATAGGTAGCTAGATAAATTTAGTATTAAAAAAATCTGCAAATAGAAAAGGATTTGTATTCCATCAATATAATGCTAACCAAAAACTTCATTGATGACGCATTTCAAGTTAAATGAGATTATATGGGAAGTTTTTAGCTACATAGTTCAAGTTCAACTGATAAATATTCATCAGATTACTATCTATTTTATAAAATTCTATGAGTTCAAGCTAGGGCGTAATGCAGCTCAAACAACTCGAAACATCAACGAAGTTTGAGCAAGGGAAGTGTCAACGAATGCATGGTGCAGTACTGGTATCAAAAGTTTCGCTCTGGCAATACCAGCCTGGAAGATGAGCCTCATAGCAGCCGCCCATCGACGATTGACAACGACGAATTGTATGAGCTGGTGGAAGCTGATCCACGTACAACTGTTCCAGCACTCGCAGAAGAGCTTAACGTTGATTCATCGTTGAATTCTCTACGATAATCGGTGACGTTCGGCACAATGGTTTGACCGCAATAAAGCTCCTCACCACTTTCCGAAACAGGACCTCCACCAAAAGAAGGTTATGGAGCCTGTTTGGTGGTCTGCAGCCGGTCTTATCCATCACAGCTTTCTGAATACGGGTGAGACAAGAAGTACTGCCAACAAATAGAAAAAATACATCACGAGCTCCGACGTATGTGCCCGAGATAGATCAATATGAAGGGGCTAATTCTCCTCCACGACAACGTCCAGCAACACATCGCAAAACCGACCCTACAAAAGATAAACGACTTGGGCTACGAAACTATGTCTCATCCACACTACTCACACTACTCATGCCGACCGACAGCATTTTTTCAAGCATCTGGACAACTTCCTCCAGGAAAAATGCTTCAAAATCCAAGACGACGCCAAAGATGCCTTTAACGCTTTCATCGCATCCAGATCTCAGGAGTTCTACACTAGGGGCATCAATAAAATTGTTTCTCGTTTGCAAAAATGTATTGATTCTGATGGTTTTTATTTCGATTAATAAAGTTTATTCTGCGTTGAGTTACATTTGCTTCAAGTTTAGATTCAAAAACCTACATTGCCTTTACAGCCTAATATATTTAAAAAAATCTTTATTTTATTTTATGAATACGTTTAACCTATTTGTTTTTGTCATTATCACTAATCAAAAATATGAATATAAAAACGGAGAATATTAATTTCTTTATAGTTGCATAAGTCAAGAACCACATGAAGGTAGCGGAAATTTATACACAATTAGCTACATCACTGTGTAAAGAAAATATTATCAATATGGAGTTTTGCAAGAATATTAGCAATCAAAGTTGATCATGAAATTCTAGAAGTTCAGGAAGGAACTCTAGATCATTATTGATGTTTGAGGTGATTATTTAAGACAGTTCAAGTTCCTCACATAGTATATACATGCTTGTACTGTATAATAGTTCTGTATTGTTGTATATTATTTAAAATTTTTAATGATAGGAAATTATTTTTTATTTAATAATGTTTACAAATCCGATATCGTTTAACTATAAAATTTCGACATTTCCCAACAAATTTTACTATAAACTTGAAAATTTACAAACTAAATTTTCCTCTAGCAGGCTATATGAAATGATATTTCATAAGTGCAAGTTTGTTAAAATGTTTGATCAACGTTTGGCAAGGGGTGAGCATTGTGACAATGAGATTGTTTCTAGAATTAAAGGTTAACTTATATTGTTAGTTTCTAGGTAATCATCTTTTGATACAGATGAAACAATAACTAAAGTTACAAAAAACTTTGAAAACTTCAAATATGAGAAATTTTAGCCATTCAATACTAAGACCTTAAGAGCGTTACTAGAAATGAGAAGTAGAAGCATACACTATATTTTATTTAAGAGTGGTTTAAGAAAATTGATAAAATAGCTATGGATTTACCTTTAGCTCTATTGATGGATTGATTTTTTTGTATAATTTAGAAGAAAAGTTCAAAAATATTAATGAGGAATTACCTTTATTTTATACAAGCTATATTCATTGCACTTTTACTTATATTCAGAGATTTTAGATTTTGACTTTTACCCAAAACTTTCTGCCAGTCTCTCTAACTGTCCTCGAAGTACGAAACATTGAATATCAATGTAACCAACTTCTCATTATGCTAAGAACTTGAAATTTTATATACGTATTTCAACCATTTAACAAATATGATTCAAAAAATCAGAAAAATATATAAAGAGATTAAATCAAAACAATCAAAGAAGATATAGGAGCAATGAAGATAGAAAATGAAACGAGAGATTGCTTTCTATTTTAGCAAAAATTTGTATTTTATTCGTATATTATTATTGAATTCAAAAATTTGTTTAATAGTGCTTCGTATACAAAACTTGATAATCAAAAGAATTTTTAACTCACTGTTACTGAGGAAATATATAAACGAAGGTCTTTTATTTTTTTATTTTTACTTGTTTTTTAGTGGTAAATTAAACTCACATAAAAAAATCTTTGTTTATTAATTTGGACGGTTAAACAGAAAGAAAACTGACATGAATTTGTATACAACTCTTAATATTTGCTATGAATCTAAATATTGTCATACTTTTAGTCGACGTAGTCGCTGTTTCGATGTTCACAATATTCTCCTTTTTTCCATGTTCTTTCCATTCTCTATCGTTTTCCTGCAATACTTCTTCATTTTTGTCATTCACACGTTCGATTTTCACCCTGGAAGCTTTGGTTGTATCTTTTTTCTTTAATCGTTTGGCAGCCCAAAGGAACTTCTATCTTCTTTACCTCCTCCTCATACAGTTTCTCAAATTCTTTACATTTATGGCAGAAAAAAACTCCACACTGAACTGTCCTTCTTTGAACCATTTTATTTTCGTAATTTTCTGAATCCTTTTCCCCTTTCAGATGAAGCATCAGTTGTAACGTTAAATCATTTTGAATATTTTGATCGACCAAAGTTCTTCAATTTTCTGGAAAAAACATCAGTCTTTGGAAGACTTTTGATATTACCTCTGTCCTGTATCTTGGCTTTGACATCCTCCGTTGTATCACTCGTCATCACGCCCAGAATCATGGTTTTTCCAATGAATGATCAACGAAAATCATCAGTTTCAACTGCATAAGATAGGGACAGACTCCGAAGTATGTTTTTTTTAAATAGTAATGGCTTGGTCGAGACTTGTTCCAATGAGCAAGCTCGAATCACGTTCTACTACCAGTTGTTTTAAAGTCTTACAACGGATTGTTCAGATAATGATGCAAACTATAATATTAATAAAGATCGAAAAATGTGATTTATTTATTACTTATAATATAATTAAAAAAATATAATTTTGTAGATTTTGGGATTGTATAGGTTTATTTCTTTTGAAAAGTAAAAGATTAAATTTTAACATTTTAAATTATATTAAAATATTTTATATTTTCTGAAGGTGAAAGTGCAGAAATTGCTGCGAAAAGAGAATTGAAGGAAGAAGTATCTTTAGAATGTGAAAAATTAATTTATCATTCTAGTCAGTACTGGCCCATGCCAAGTTCACTTTTTATTGCTTATTCAGCTGTGATACCACCATCAACTAATTTCTTTCTTGACCAACATGAACTCAGTTTTGCTCAATGGTTTAATGTCAATGATGTGAAATTATTGCTTGACAAAAAACACTCAAAGTTTTTCGTTCCGCCCACATTTACCATTATGTATGAGATATTAAAAGATTGGTATATTCGAACGATATGATTTTACTTGAAGTTCCATGTTTCTATTTTGTTTTCTATCATTGATTATTAATATGAAATAATTTTATTTACTTTTGTTGACGCTTTTTAACCAGGACCACAAAATAATCGGGGTAATATAATTATTTTATAATATTGAGACAAAATTGAAAATTAGGATTTTTTAAAATTTTTAAGTATTAAATTTTAGTTCATTAATAAAATCGAATTTTAAACTCTTCTAAAATTATATTTGTGAGGGATATTGGAATAATGTTTGAATGGTGTTGAGTGATTGTTGAATGAGTTTTATAATATATTTGAGACTGGTTGGTTTTTGAAGCATGACATCTCTCCATAGACAATTAAAGTCAATTATTGTCGAATTTAAAAATGTATATTACTAATTGTATAATAAATTAATTGTTATTTAACAATTAATTAAAAATACAATTTTTTTAATCATTGCAGATTTTGGCAAATTATTGAAGAATCAGTTGAACAAACAAGTCATGCCCCAGACGCTGATTACAGATCATTTTATTCTTAATAAGTCTTGTAATAAGACTTCGGCTGTTAATATCCTTAATAATATTTTAATTAGATTTTTCGAATTTTATTTCTTTTATGAAAGATGTTGTCTAAAATCAATACAATCATGATGGCTCAAAATATAAAAAAATTATTAATTATTGAAAACTGCATTTCAGAACGTGTTTTTTCAATTTAACGAATGTAACAATTTGCTTGTTGACTTTCAACACAACTTCATTTATTCAACCTTTACAACAATGAATAATAAAAGTTTCTATGGAAAAATATGTGGAGCTTCTAATGAAGTATGTAAACAATTTTTCTCTAAGAAAATAGAATGATCGACTCATCGATACCCTTTCAAATTAGAACAATCATAATTTTAATTTTTTTATGTATTAATAAAGCATAAAGATATATACCCACAAACACCATAATTAACTAATGGAATCATAGTGAGTTGATTAAAGAAAACTTATTTCCGTCGGAGTGCGACAATTAAGTCTCAGAAAATTAAATGGTTACTTGAAATAATAAATTTTAAAAAATTAAAAACTCCAGTTAAATTTTGAAAAAATGAAAATTCTAATAAATTAAAAAAATGAAAAACTCTCGGTTTGGTCATCAGTAAAGTAACTGTCATTTACTGGCAGTTAGTCGTTGATGATGCCACCTTCCACAGGGATGTCGGTGACGTTGTCATCAGCAGCAATATATTCGTCAAACTGCTTTCTACTGGAAATAATAACGGCATTGCGAAGGCAATCCCAGATGTTCTCTACCATATTGTTCTGCGTTTCTTTGTATTTGCCTATGGTTCCTTCGTGTTCAGCAACCGTTGCTTCATCACCAGCAGCTGGTGAGCAGAAGACTTTGTGGAAGCGATTTCTTATTGTCGGGATGGTAACACCTTCCCATGCAGAACGGAAAAGCACAATTGCTTCTATGAGCGTTATGTTCAACTCCTTACCTGCGATAAAATACACACAGAGAGAGAAAAAGAATAGCTGCAGGAGGAACAAAAATGTTTTGTAAAACCGTCAAAATTAAAATGAGCGCCATGCTTTTCCAAAGAAGCTTCTGAAAACATAAAATAATTCTCTTGTGCAATAAGCGTTTTTACCTCAGTAGATCATAAGTTAATATAAACAAATGCGTTTTATATTCAAAAAGTACCTGTCGAAAAGTTGAATTTTGGCGTCTTCAATTTTATGTTATGTCTTCAATTTTTTAAGCTATTACTATTTTTGACTGAGTATACAAAAATGTACCTGTATCAAATGCTTCTATTGTTTTTCAACACGTCGTCGTCGGTAGTGGCGTTTTAGGCTCCGAATAATACCTGCATCAATCGGCTGTGAAAGGCTGGTTTTGTTTGGACACAGAAAGAACATTTTGATAGCATCCAGCCATTTGATCGTCGGATGGCCCGGACAGTTGTCCACTACCATCGGGATCCGTCGATTGGTCGCTTTTATTTTGTTGTCTAGATTCCTGATCCACACTTCAAACAATTTCCTTGTCATCAAAGCTTTATTTTGCGCGACGAACCTGTTGGAGTTGCTTTCATTCCCGAAGGCAGTGTGGCTTTGCAGATCGACCAATAACAAGCACAGGAAGTTTTTCTCTAGTCATGCTTGCTGCCACCAATATAGTGACACGATATTTGGTGAGCTTTCAAACTTTGCACTATTTTCCCTTTGACACTAATGATGAATCTGGCTGCAACTTCTTAAACAAGCCAGTTTTGTCGGCGTTGAATATGTTTTCAGTAGCTAATTTAGTGAAAATGGCGGACAATCTGTTCTGCTTCAAGTTATGCATCTGTTCCACTTTAACTGCTGCTCTTTCCCCACATTCTGTCTTGCATATAATCTCGTACCTTTTCTACCATCGATTGATCCAAGAGAGAAACTTCTGACTCCGGATGCTAAAGTAAAGTACCAAATTCAGACGCCTTTGCAAATCAAAGCCAGTCACACCAAGGACGTTATTGGCGCGCACTTCCATGAACCATCGAAGCAGTGCACTATCCACATCAGGTAAGATTGAAAGGCACTGTTATTTCCCAGTACATGAAGAATCTGATGCAAACAGTAAACACAAATGTAAAAGGGAAACTCAAAGTAGGGCCAAAGTGGCTACAATGGCTAACAACATATTTTTAATACAGTGTATATTAGGGATATGACTTGAAAATTTTTTTAACGAACAAAAAATGCCATATCATAAAACGATGAACTGTGGTATAGTGAATCAGTAAATGTGGTTCATAGCCCTAAAATTTGAAAAAATGTCGCGCACCAAAATTTTTTATATTTGTGAATTTTTAATTTACTTCTTCATTTAAAAGTTATTTGTTTTTATAAAAAGGTTTCCGAATTAGTTACTGAAACCATCATTTTTGAATTCAGCATAGTCGAAAACCTTTACGGGTTCATACCTGGAGCGGAGAATTGCCGATTTGACCGAACATTTTTGCCATTTTTAGGAATTCATAAATAAAATATATAATTAAATTAATAAATTAAAATGATTAAATAAAATAAATAAATTAAATTAAATTAAAATTAATAAATAAATAATTAAATAAAAACTAATTTAAATTAAGAAACTAAATAAAATTAAATAACTTTAAAAAAATGTTAGAGGCTCAATTAAATGAATCAATTAAATCTATCGAGTCGCGGTTGTCTCTTTTATATAATTCTAATGCGAATTTAGTTGAAAATTATGATTCAGGTGAGATCGGTCTGATTTGTAATCAATTTGAACAGTCTAATTAATAATGTGGTTGAAATTAAGTATGTGTGTAAATTATATTAACTTCAATCAATGGTGAGCCTCATTTTTTATTTTTTGAATTGCAATGAATGTCTGCATGTAAGTATGTCTTTGTTTGTGTGAATGTGATTGCGTGTTTTGTGTGTATGAATGTGTTTAATGAAATGTAAATGATTCGTCTGAATGTATGTGTGTGAATGCATATTAAATGTGAATTGTAATCAATTAAAAGGTTTTCAATTTTTTTTAAAAATGTCAATTTTAAAATGTCAATAAAAATGTCTTTTTTGGCGAAAGAATAAATATTTGAAAACAAATAAAAAAAAGTTGCGTTCGATTTAATTTAAATAAATTAATCTGTAAATCCAACAAAAAAATCAACGGATCTTTTTCGATTTCTGTAGTTTTAAGACGAATTTTCTGATTGATAATTGAGTATGTATCACGGTATGAATGTTCCCAAGAACTATACGAATAATGAAGTGATTAATCGACAAGACGTTTTTAATTGGATCAATAAAACTCTGAATTTCCAATACCACCGGATCGAGGATCTGGCATCTCCCAAAATATCGTGGAGACACGGCTTCCTGTCCAATACCCTTTAAAAAATAATTTTTTTATAAAAAATATTTCTATAAAAATATTTCTAAATTCGTCATTAAAAACCTATGATTGGATGAAAAGGTTGTCTTAATGATACGCGGATGTTTGACCACAGGGGTAAGAATATATATGTGAAAACAAAGAACTAAAAATAACTATCCTATATATATGTATATTTATACATAGGATACTTATTTTTAGTTCTTTATTTTCAATATTATATTCTTACCCCCTGTGATCAAACTCCAGCTGTGGACAAACCACCTATGATCAATCCAACTGTGGTCAAAGTACCTAGAATAATTTTAATTTATTTCTTAAAATTTTCAACTCGTCATAATTAACAATCATCACACTGGGGACACACGAACTTTTAACGGTGAGTAATTTTCTTCTGTTTTTTGTTTGAATTGATTCTCCACAAAATGAAGACATTTTATGATAGAAATATAAAAATTTTACATTCATTTATAAGTCATTCAAGAAATCGTCAAATGATATAAATAAGAATTAGAATGTTTGGACACAGAATCTCACTAAATTTCAAGATGCAATCAAGAAAAGAGGAAAAATCTGTGTCATCTATAATTCATTAGAGTCGCTTTGCAGAATGCCTAAAGAGAATACCATTATCCGACGCTATATTGGTCTCAAAGAAATGGAGAAATCCAAAGAAAGCCGAATTAAAGCTATTACTCGAGAAATACAAAATCTGTGGAATGATATAAATTTTCCTATTTGTCATCTCAAACAATTGAAAGAAAAATTAAAAGCGTCATCCTTAAGCAAGAAGCCTTCGTCAAAAGATGCACTGAAAATATATGAAGAGAAATTTAATGTTTTATTCGATGTCACAAATGTTACGGTTCAAAAAAAAAATTAACAAAACATATAATACTAGCAAAAACACATAAAGTTTAACCAAAATACATATATTAAAAGAAAAAATAATAATAATAAATACATATAGAAAAAGCAGTCCAGATAGTTAATGGGACCCTTCCAGCGCCTTCTGTGACGTTCTAGGCAGAATAGACGACCCTAAAATAAAATAAATAATTAAATTTCGACAAAAACAAACAAATCACCTCCAGGACAACCCGGTGGACCTAGAAGGCCGGCCGACCCTTCAGCGAAAGGTCTCGACGCGACAAAACCTTGTGGGCCGCCCGCAGGTTCATAGCGATTCCCCGAGAGAAGATACGCCCTGAGAAAAAAAAACAAAGAAATATTAATTAAAAACAAAGACTAATTAAAAACCTTACGCTGAATCAACCCTCGGATCTAAAAATAGCAGCATTGCCCTTACTTGACCGCACACCGATTCAGGACAGGCATATGTAGGTCAGCACACGGGCAGCAGATCCTATAATAAAAATAAAAATGTTAA
>MQRK01210396.1:356-10707 GCA_001938485.1 Girardia tigrina | reverse complement strand
AAAAAAAGTCAAATGGATTATTAATACTATATTTATTTTTATTATATCGGTTTGAGATTTATGAAATAAATAGTTCCTCAAAAATAAACAAAAATAAATAAATTTAATTTCGATTAAATTTGTTTAAATAAAATGTATTAGACATTTTTTTGTAGAGAAATAAAATTTGAAAAACTATTGTCGGCTTTTAATATTGATAGCATGGAAGATGTTTCAAAAACGTCTAACAAATATATTATTATTTATATAATACTATAAAATACTAATACTAATTATTAAATGTATGCTTCTTTCAAATTTATAACAGTAAACTTGTTACATTTGGATAGCCATTCTAGAATTTCTTAATGGCACACTGGATTAGACCTACTATAAACATCGACAAATTCATTCAATAAATTAAATTCAGTAATCCATAACCGGACTCACCTTGTTTTTTGCTTTTTGTATTACAGCAAAGAAAGGAATGGTGGCGACTGGGGGTCCTAACCTTGCATTATCATATGCCTCTAAATAACCCTTATAAACTCTTTAATGGCACACCCAAACTTAATTTCGACTCCAGGTTTCGGTTTCACATCATTTTACATTGCAAATCAACTTCCCAACCATTTCCATCGAACTGAGCAACAATGTTTCATTCATTATTTTCATGTCATTATTTTTTAACGCCACCGCAAGGTCATTGTAACTAAAGGTTGATATACTAACTTTAATGAATACACTACCTAAACCAATTTTCATTTCTACCTCCGCAATAAATTCATCAAATAATCTGTTATTATCTCGTACCAAGCAATCCCGATGCGAAATTTCTCTTTTTACTTCTTAAAATTCACCATTTATGGTCATGATCCACTCATTATTCTTCTAAACTCACTCTTTTACGATTGTGAAAATGCAGCCTGCATCTATCAAAGCATTATTACGCATTAGTTCTTGAACTTACTTTGTTGAAAACCAAGAAATCTCTACTTGACGAGATACAATCGGTCCCGTTAATTTGTATTTCCGAGTTAGTCTCCCAAATAGTTTTTCTAGTCATAGTCAACTCTATAAACTTGTTTTTTAAATAATCTTACTTGATTATATGGACGAGGAAAGTTTTTTGGCGGCAAACATTCTCCGTAACACTACGATCATTTAACCTATGCGGCACTTTATAGTCATTACTTATTCCACCACTAACATCACAACATTCTCCCGTAGTTATCCAGATTTTTGTCAATCATTACTTACCGCTTGCTTTGCTGAGAGACTTTGACGTACTCTAATATATATCAACGGATTTGCCCTGTTGATATATTTTATTAATAATATTACGGTATATCATTATGTTTGACATTCCAAAAGCTCACTTCATCGCGGATGTTATCTTCTCATACGATTCTGTAGTTTGGTCTGATAAATTAGCATACACGTACTTCTCATCATAAAATAATAGCGGTACTATCTGTTCCAGATTGATTAAAAAGAAAAATACATATTAAATTGTTTATAAAATCTTTTGTAAAATAAGTTTTGTTGTTACTAGTTTTAAGAAAAAATAATATGTTAATTGTTATCAGGAAGATGAAAAACTATTCGTTATTGTTAAATTTTTGTAATTAATAAATTTGATTGATTAATAAATTGATTAATAAATTTTGTTTCTAAATAAATAATTTCTGTACTTGGTAAATTATTTTATGTATTATTTGTTGAAAATCGATGAAGAAAACTATTTATTGTTATTTTGTATCTGGAAAATTCAAAATGTGTAAAAAAATATCGTTTGTTCTAATATTTGAAAATAAATTGTGAGTTGTTAAAATGTTTGACTGAAAGTCTTATTTTTGATACTTGACGAATTAGATCTAAAATGAGCGACGACACTCATGATAGTTTGAATAACGAAGTTGTCTATAAAGGCTTTCGAAGTTTTACACAGTTGAATGAATACGAAAAAAGTTATTTAGTTTTCAGTACAATTGGATTGTTATTTACACTTTGAATTTCATTCTTCTATGAACTTGAGACAAAAGAGTAGTCGTCGAAGGGTCGACTGGGCCCAATTTCCTGCAATGGATTCCAGTAGCCGGGTATAAAACCAAAAGGTAATATCATGAATATTGAAATTCATTAGTTTTTAAACAAGACTCATCAAAATTTTAACGCAACTCTTATATTAAGAAACACTGGATAAAAATACAAAAATCAAATTCATTTCATATTTATCTAAAAAGACTCTTTATAAGATTGTATGCCCATGAATTCTGACAATAATCTTTCGCATTAATCGAGACAAAATTTAACTGTTTTAATAGAGTCTGAGAAGTGGATTTTCATACTTTGCAATGTCATTATTTTAATGGAATATGTCAGAGAATGGCGAGACGTATTTGTGTCTCGAGAAATAAAACTAATTTAAAGATTGTAAAATATAAATAATTCGTACATATATGATACATAAAGTTTATGTCATAAACTAATGACACTGCACTGCAGTGACTGCAGTATTAAACAGTAAATATTTATTATCTAAAATTTATCATCAAAATCATTTTATTTTGCACGTTTCGCAATATTATTTTTGTAAAAAGTTTCCATGATAAATGACTACGAAGTAATTCCAACAAATTAATTTTAATAATTCAAAATTTGCATATTTCGAATATTTAAACAAATCGTCTTTCAAGAGAATTTTATAAGAATATTTGGAATATATAATTATACTATATATAAATGATAATATTAGGCATATAAATATTAATATACATTATTTATCCTTAATATTGTAATACTGAAAACGTTTTATTTATTAAAACTGAAATATTTTGGTAATTTTTTTCCATTGTATCAAATTCAATGAAAATAAATTCACAAGCAGAAAGCAAGAAGCAAAAAAAATGAAAGAGAAATTAATCGAATAGCACAATTAATTAACTACAAATTAATAATAATTACAGAAAAAAGTATAAACTGTATCCATTTACGAACCATTCGTAATGCAAATAAACGTACATTTAGACTATCAAAGATTCTCTTTTATGGGAATAAATGTAATTATAACAAATTAAAATTGGTTTGAGAAACTTATAAAAAATAAATGTTAATATTTCAAAATATTCTATTATAAAGTTTAGAAAAAAATTATTTAAATAATTGATTTTAATTTAATTAGAGTGAAAATTAAACAAATAAAGTTCAATTATGAAAGTTCTTTAGGTATACATTATTTCTTCAATTTATTACTAATTAAGTTTACTTTAAAACGTATTTCGCAATGATTATTTTAGCAATTTTATAATTAAAATTTATTTTTATTTTCAACAACATCATACTTTGAATTAATACTGTTAAGAGAACTCGCACATTTGGTAGAACATTTATTACATTCACAATTTGGATAATCCATGACAATCCATAATATTGCTTTCCCTCAAATTCGTCACTAAATGTTTGATACTTCTTATCCAAAATCTGAACTAACTTGAAACTTTATATTTTATTTAAAATATTTACTTTAAATATTATTGATTAAAATAAAAATTCCTTTTTATTATCATTTAAAAATATTAATCCAATTTAATTATTTACAATTTTACAAAAATAAAATTAGTAAAATCATTTAAAATTTACAATCATAATTAATTAAAAATTTGAATATTAAATGAAAATTTGAATAAATTAGTTTCAGATTATAAGAATTAAAATATTAATCATCCACCTGATTAGGAGAGACACATTTCCAAATAAACATACAACATTCTAAAAAAAGACTCGCAAATCCATTTATTAACAAATTCTAATAGTATATTAAAATATATTAGGGTGAACCAAAAGTCTTTTCGTATTTTTTATTAAAAATTTAAACATAATTTTACAACAAATAAAAAACATTTAAGTTTCAAAGTAAAGGCCATTTGAATCTATAGCTTGAACCCACCTATGGGTAAGTTGTGGGATCCCGCTGTGGTACCAATCCTTGTTCTTAGAAGCGAAGAACTGGTGACACCCGTTTTCGACCTCGGCCAAATCATTGAAGCTGCGACCACGAAGAAAGTGTGCCATAGAGCAGAAAAGGTGATAGTCGGATGGCGCAAGATGCGGACTATATGCTGGGTGTGAAAGAAGTTCAAAGGCATCGAGATTTTTGATTTTTTCCTTTGTTTGTTGGCAGTGTGTGGTTTTGCATTGTCCTGTTGTAGAAGAACTCGCTTTCGATTGATCAAAGCTGGGTATTTCTCGCCAAGTGCCGCATACATTCGATCAAGTTGGGATCAGTAAAGGTCAGCGTCGATGGTACGACCATTTGGAACCAACTCGAAGTGAATCACGCCTTCAAATTTCCACCAAACATACAAAAGTGCCTTCCTTGAGAAACGTTTTCGTTTCGCTACCGGTTTCGCCATTTTTCCGGGGCACAACCATTGATTCTGTTGGTCTGGATTACTGAAGTTAACCCACTTTTCATCGCAAGTTACAATTCGACGGATGAAACGGTCATCGCGCGGATTTTTAAGCAATTTTTGACAAGTTTCGAAACGCTTTTCGGCTTGAATTTGTTTCAATTCATGAGGCACTTCTCGACATTGTCTATTGACCTTGCCAAGAGCGTGAATTTGTCGTACAATGGATGTTTGAGGAATATCGAGTTCGACTGACAATCTGCGAGTACTTATTGACGGATTTGTCTCGACGGCTTCACGAATTGCTCCGGAATCTACGGGGATAGGTCGGCCTGAACGCGCATTGTCTCCGAGGTCAATGTTGCCTTCGTTGAACCTTTTGAACCAATTTTGTGCAGTACGATTTGAGACCACATTATCGCCTTCAACTTCGCATATCTTCTTTGTTGCTGCAGTTGCGTTTAAGTCATGTTTCCAGTAATGGCGTCAAAGAACACAAATTTCAAAATTTTTCATGATTTTTCTAAAAGACCATAAAAATTATATTAAGGACTAATTAGAAGTTTTAATATATATTGTGATAGAGCAGTTCAAGAGCTTTACAAACATATAGCACATGTATATAAAATATCTTTATTTGGTAATAAAAAACAATTGAACAAAAAGACGTAGAAAATACGAAGACTTTTGGTTCACCCTAATATTAAAAAGACATGTCAAACATACCATAGTTAGCCATTTTAAAATTTTGTTTCCTAATTTTTGATTTCGAATTGCAAAAAACACAGAACTCAATTCACCTTTCAAAAATTTTATTATTATTTCCAATTACATAAATTTCCAATTGATGCAGTTAAACAATACTGCAATTTTTTTTTCAATATCCATATTTTTGAGAAAAAATCAGAATTTTTTTCAAATAATAAGTTTAATTTTTTAATGATAAATCTTTTTTTTAATTTTTTTCATTAAACAAAATGTCAGATATAACTGAAATCTTGATACACACAAATGTTTTTTTAATTAATTGGTTCATAAATTTGAATCTTCCATACCATTCATCTTTTATTAATCTTGAATAAACTATTTTACTACATTAGCTGTTCAACATTCATTGTCTGAAGTTGTCAAGACCCAATGTTTCTTTATCTGTGTCATTTACAAAAGCGAATATTACAGTTCCGGATAATCGTAAAAATTAATCTTAGTGTAATATACCTTATTTGAATCAAAGGAGTAGTAGCATAGGATCACAAGATGAAAGTCTTTCATGCTCAATTATTTACGGAATTCATTGAACTTGGAACTTTTTTTCAGCTCCCAATAAAATTTTAATTATCGATAATGATTACTGAAGATGCAGGAGCACCCGGGCTTATATGAATGCGCATCCCTGGAGACAGGCATCGATTATATCATTCAAATGAAGAACTTCTGGAACATGATCATTATTGGTGATAGAAACGTGATTAAATCAACCGTCAAACCCAAATGGCCATATCGTCACATTCGACCGAAAATTAATTAAATTAAAATCACATTCACAGGAAAATCAAAATTAATCACAACATTCACAGACGGTTTATCAATATCATGTAAAAAAAATCCATACACAAATTCCGACTATTCCCATTTCAAAATTCATGGAAAACCTAGTTCCGGTATACATAATACATTTTCGAATGAATAAAACAGACCTGCGTAATCCAGTAATATTATATCAAGATCAAGTATGAAATAACTAACTATATTTTCAAAATAATAAGCTACAAATCAGAAAAAAAGGAAAATAAAAATTTAAAATAATATAAAAATGTATGCCAATCTCCTCAGCTATTTGAGTTTTAGACCCCTCATAATTTTATCCCCTAACTTCAGCTGCAACAAGATATTTTTAGTGAGTGGAGTAGGAGCTAGACCCAGAGAAATGATTAGAAAAAATATGGTAACCTTTATGATCTCGTTATAGCTGAAGCAACTAATTTTAAAGATAAATACAGAATAGAAGGAACAAGAATATATGCAGGAAACGTCAACAAAATTAAATTCGGTTACATGTAAGCAATAATAATAAAGTGATTCTCAAATTAACAGAAGTGCCGAAAATATTTTTTAAATTCAAAAAACATTGTCTCGTTTATCTCTGAGAGTTCAAACATTTGTAAAAAAGGCTCTTAAAACGAATAGGTTAATTAAATTATTTATAATTGTTGTCCCTAGAGTCATTACCGTTTTCAATAAGTAAATTTTATTGTGAAAAACATTTAAACAAAAAATGTTCATTTATCAAAATACAATCTATGGTTTTCTATCATTTGAAGACACCTTGGAGTCAGTTGCTCAAATACATAACGGTACTATTCCGGTGAGTTCAAGGCAAAGGAATTGGTAATGGTAATTTTCATATCCTTCTCACATGTGAACTTACGCCCAAGAAGAAAATTGACTAACAAGCAGAACAGATGAAAATCAGAAGGGGTGATATCACTGGTATATGCAAGGTGCGGCGTGACTTCAATACTTGACAGCTCCTGTATTTTCTGCTACATCATCGGGGAAGTATGAGCTGGAGAATTTCAATGTTAAAGAAGCACTTCTCCGTGATTCACCAATGTGGGTACTTGGTACTAGGATCACAATAAACACTCTCTTGTTGTTAACCTTGTTGTTAACACTTATGACCGTGCACAGGCCCTTCAAAATTCTACATCATGCGCAAAATAATCTTCTTTTTATAGATCCCAGTTGAGATGACAAGTTAAAGTGGCTGACCAATTTGCAACTACTTCTTTTTACTTCTTATTTTTTATTAGTAGAAGAAGACACTTTTTTGATCTCTGTTATTTGCTTTAAAAAGCACTTATTTCGATAGATGGTTAGGAGTTTTCAGTAGACATCTATTTTAAACTGAGTTTGGTTCTCAATCGAATTGTGGGGAACTTTCAAATGGTTATTGCAAAAAGCGAGTGAAGCTACCAGAGATATTTGTGCCGTGTATGGAGAGGACGCTATAACTGAGAGAACTGCTCGGGATTGGTTTGCCAGGTTCAAACACGATAATTTCGACCTGAACGACGCTCCTCGTTCCGGAAGACCAGTCGAGATGGACGAGGACCAACCGTGGATCTTTTGAAGGAAGATGGCCGCCAGACATGCAGAGAATTGGCCGAAAAGATGAATTGTGATTTTGCGACAATCTCACGCCATCTTCAGTCGATGAGTTTCACTCAAAAGCTTGGAGCTTGGGTCCCGCACGAACTCACCCAAAAACAGAAGGATAAGTGACTTTCCATTACTGCTCAAAATCTCGCTCGACACCATGGAACCCATGGCCACAGGCAATGTTTCTTATACAAATCGTCACTAGAGACGATAAATGGTGTCTCTATGTGAATATGAAGCATAGGAAAGAGTGGGTGAGTCCTGGAGAGAAGCCTAAGCCCAGGATCAAGAAAGACCTGCACCCGATGAAGACAATGATTTGCTTATGGTGGGATTGGGAAGGTCTAATCCACTGGGAAATGCTTGGAAAGAACATGACAGTAGAAAAGAATCTCTATAAAGCCCAATTGCATCGAGTCAATGAGGCTATTCAACAAAAAAGACCGGATCGACAAGGCCAGGTGATCCTCCTCCATGACAATGCTCGACCACACACCGCAAAAACTGTCAAGATGGTACTCCAAGAGCTCGGTTGGGAGGTCATTCAACATCCTCCCTATTTCCCAGACCTCGCCCCGACGGATTACCATCTCTTCCGCCTTATCGATCAATCGGTACTTTTGCCTTATCGTCTTGACTAATGATCGATACTTCCTCAGGACCTAATAATGATGCAAGCTCACGGAGATTATTGTAAGTAGCTGTGCAAAAAAACAGAATCCGGGCGAATTTTATGATTATCTCGCAAGGCCTTGATTAAACGAACTGGAACTGTTTTTACATGTTTTTTACCATCAATAGAACGAGAGTTTCTTGGTTGAAGATGATAATATACCGTCGATCTACCATTTTCAAAACCTTCTTGTCTCAAGACATCACTAAACTCACTTAAAGTCTTGATAGTTCTTAAAATTTCACATCGACGTTTTTCATCAGCAGCTACACCTAAAGTAATATCCGTAATATCAGGTCTTCCCTTGCTAGACTGAATCAGCATTTTAGAAGCAATTTCTGGATGCTCTTTTAAAGTGTCATCATTCAAGCGTTTTCTTTGAGCTCGAAATTCCTTTTGTCGTTTCTGGTTGTCTGAATCATTTTTTAGTCCCTTTTCTAATTCCTTTAGTTTCAGTTTGAGAGATTTAAACTTAACTTGATCATCAAAAGTTAATAAATCAGCATTATCTCTAAGAGAATATCCAGCAATGTCGGCTCTTACAATTGAAATCTGTTGACTAATGGCGTTTTGTTTGGGACATTCTACAAAATTAGTAATTGGAATAGTATTAGACGATTCTTGTGTTGAAGATGTAGACTCAGTCGTAGAAATATATTTCGATCGAGAATTGCTTGTTGATGGCAAACAGGTTTCTTTACTAGCACTGGATGTAAAGAACGACATCAATAAACATTTTCCTTTCGTCTTGGAAAGCTCGTTCATTTTCGATTCATAGAGGACATGAAAATCATTTCTTGCTTTGATTGAATTCCAGTATTCGTTGCATTTTTGTTGATTTTGTTGCTTGGAAATAGTAGGATAAGTTCGCTTATATGCCTTGAAGAGTTTTTCATACAATGATTTCTTGAACATAATTCTGTAAATGAAAAAATTAAATTGTTATTTTATTTTGAGAATTCTTAAGTCACATACCTGATTTTTGTACAATTTTAAAACATGAAGTGAAAAGTTTTTGAAATCATTTAAAAAGTAAAATATTTAAACACATTGTTTTTTAACAAAATTAATTAATAAATTAAATTAAATGTTATTTTCGAAAATAACCGTTGTAAATTTCATCATATTTTCAAGACATGAATTTAAGGTTTTACTTCCCCACAATTTTTCGACACGATTATGAATTACTGTTTCTGAAGGTTTTTGGCGATAAGAATCCCACATCCCTATAAATGAATTGTAGACTACTTGAATTTGCCTTTGATTTGGGAATTGACTTTTTATATTACCTACTGATGATTTAGGTTGTTTGAGATTGTTGTGAGGCAACAAGAAACACAACACTGATATTGATGATATATTGGTAATCCTAATTTCTATTTTTATTTACTACTTATTTATTATTTAAGATTATACTATTATAACATTTTAATATCCAATAGATCCTCCTACATTTTAAAAAATTGAACTTTAAATTTGAGTTCGAAAAGAACTTCGAGTCTTCGAAATTTTATTCCGATCTATTTATATTTTTAAATATCGTTTCTTTAAAGGCATCTTTAAAAAAATAAAATGGTTTTAAATGATTGTTTTGCATTTTTGGTTCACTAAAGTTGATATCAGTCACTTCTCAATTTTATTTATTTGTAAAAACATTCTACTTAACTACTAAATATCCTGATTTAGTTTTAACATAACATATTCTGAAAAAGTTCATTTTATTGAAAGATATTCTCTTTTTAAGACGGAATGAAATGTAGAGCAATAATGCAAAATAAATTTTTCTGTTACGTAACAACCTTCCACACCCCCCTCCCCCTTCGTAACAAACTGTAACAAAATCACTGACCCCCCTCCCCCCAAAAGCGTTATGTAATAAGCGAACTTTCCCATACCACTTTCAACATATTAAATTTGAAAATATTCCTCAGTCTTTATACGTTCAGACATTACTAAATCAAGCCGAAATACGCGATGGCAAATAAATTAAATTCAATAGCCGCTACTAAAACAATTACAGTAATTACTGTAGCCGTTAATAAATATTTTTTCCATTCTTTTTGGAGCGGAAATTAATCGCTCGATCGAACATTACCAGTTTGAAAAAAAAGTATTATAAATAAAT
>MQRK01210365.1:0-18337 GCA_001938485.1 Girardia tigrina | reverse complement strand
CGTCATTGAATACAATATGATAAATACTGTTATCGATGACTTTTAGAGTCATTCCATTGTTTATTCCTTGGGGTAATTTCACTTGGACTTTGTTATTTACTGACACACTGCCAATTACATCTTTCGCGTTGACATTTACGGTTTTTTTATTATCGGTTAATTGAATTCGGCAAAGAATAATTCGCTCGACATTATTCACCAAAGCTTCACAAAATGCACCCTTAAATTTGGCATTTACTGCTGTTCCCATCAGAATACATAATTTAATCAGTGAATCTTCATTATTTAACTCCGTCGTCATATTCACAGCCCCNGAACTCAAAATCTTTATTTCAATTTGAAAAGTAAGTTTTTTATTTTAAAATCTTTATTTGACAAAAACAAAAGTGATTTATTTTCACATTTCAAATCAAAAAATTGGTAATTTGTGAAACCAAACAAAAAACCCTCTCACCACACACACATACATGTACGTGATTGGTCCATTTAAAATGGACAAAGAAAATCACTCGATTATCACACACACACATTACACACCCCATCACACACATAAAAATCAAAAATGAGGCTCATAATTGTTGCACTATTGAATCATCGATCACTTATTGTCGGTGTGTCTCCAGAAGGATATGATCAAGAGTGCGTGTGCTGAATACAATTCGCGATAATTCGTGAATCTAACCGACATATTTGACGACGATAACGACGAGATTTATCGACAATCGATTTTATTGTTCATCAACAATTCAATAAGTAAATCGAAGTCAAATTAAATTTGTAATAATAATTCTGTGATCATAACTTCGATAGTTCAAGTTACTGACGCAATATTGAATTTTCTTTCTTTAAACTGATATTTTCGGCTAATAATCTTTTGAATTCGTCGTAAACACCATTCTTAATAATGGTTTCACAAAAAGAACCGGTTTTATTTAAAATAAAATTGATTTCCGGCCTTGCCTCGGGACATTTAGAAATAAGATTCATGATGTGAGGAGTCTCAATTGACACAGTTTGTCACTTGGTTTTACAGCAATCATCGCAAAACCATATGAACGCGATGATCATATGTATATTTATTTATATATATATATACATATATATACTTATATATATATTTAATTTAATTAATTTAATTTTTATTTTTAATTAGTTTTAATCAATTTTAATTATTTAATTTTATTTTTAACAAATGGTTAAAAAAAATAAGTAAAAATGGAATCGCAACGCGACCAAATATAATCATGCCGAACACGAAATAGGCAATTGATACTGTGTCCCAATAAAAGGTTTTGAATCGAAAAATGGTTTGGACCTGTTTTGTTTTATTATCTAAATTAATAAATGTATGATTAGGTAACGAATAATTATAATCAATATCCTTTATGATTTCATTGATATTTTCAGTTTTGATCTCTTGTTGTTCCACGAAGGTAAGTGTCCATTCTGAGTTGCTTTTATCAAGAATATAATAATTGATTTTTATATAGTATTCCTCATCTTCTTCTAGGTTAGAAATGGTTATCTTGTTAGTATAATGATTGAGTTCAACCGTTCTCGTTATTCCCATGAAAATACAATAGATTATAACTTTTTCATTTTCTTTTGAGTTTCTTGAAAAATATATATTATTGCCATTTATTTTAATTGTTACTTTGTTTGTTTCGTTTATTATAAGGATTTTATATATTTTTTCATACGTTGGCATCCAAATATTTCGAGAATAAGTTAAATTATTATATAGATAGGCTTCAAGATAGGTTATTGATATTGTATAAGTGTTACCAATTAGTAAATCATCAATAATAATGAAGGGTTTTTGACTGGACAATGTGACCGTAGAATCTCTGGAATTTACAATATATTTCACTAATAATCTGGTATGTTCAATGGGTTTCCATCTGACTACAATACTTCTCCATGAGTAGTATGGAAATGGCAGATGTAAGCAACTCATTTTTCCCCCTCTCGTCGCTCGCTCCTCCAGGGGGAAAAACCGTAAATTTAGGCCATTTCACTCGTTCATGGGCTAAATTTACTTGACGACTTACATCTGCCATTTCCATACTACTTGTATCCTCCAGTTTTAAAAGGTACAGTAATCACTTTCAGGAAAATTATAAAAAATTTCATGCATAAAATAAAAAATACTATGATGATTACCAGCAATGATCTCTTTTTATGAGAAAAAATACTTTCTTTTCAAAAATCAGTGATAAAAGTTTAAAATTGATGAAATCTAATAATTTTTTACAGAAAAAAAACTAGAAAAAAATATTATAAAAAATGATTTAAAAAAATAAAAAGTTAAAAATAAAACCAAAAAAATGAAACCCCAAAGCCAAAATATTTTCTGTCAGTATTGTAATAAATCTTATAAACCTAGTTATTTTGAGGAACATCTTAAAACAAAAATACATTTTGTTAACTTAGAAAAGGGTGAAATATATAAAGAACCAATCAAGGAAAATAGAGAAGTTAAAAGGGATTTTAAGATTGAAGATTATATTAATTTAAATTTTTTAGAATCTCATAATATTATTGAAGAAAATAATTTTAAAAATGGAGCGTCTATTAAATATGTTAAAAATGGTAAATATAAAGAAATTGATGTGAGAGGGTTTAAAGAAATTGCAGAATTTTATCATGATCACTTTAAAAAATCATTTAAATATTATTTAGGAATAACTGCACATTTTCAAAAGCTTTTTAATTATAATGATGATAAAAAGTTTATTGACATTCGTTTCACAACCAAACCAAAAAATATAGTTAATATTGTAGAGTTTACAGGTTTTACAGATAAAAAATAAATGAGATATATAAAAAATAGAAGAAACTGAAATAGAAGGAAGTGGTTGGTGTTTTCTTTATATAACAAATATATCATTTAATATCGGAACATATAGATCACCTGTAGGAGGAACATATATTGAATTACCTTTTAAATCACCTGTTATATTAAATATTCAAANTGAAAATGATAATTTATGTTTCGCTTGGTCAATACTTGCTTACTTACATCCATTTTCATCAACACAACATGCTTATAGAGTAAGTAAATATAAACCATTTTTAAATGAAATAAATTTAAATGGTATAGATTTTCCAATTAACATTGATAGTATAAAGAAATTTCATAAACAAAACCCTCAAATACTTTTTAATGTATGGGAAATAAACGATGAAAAAAAATAACAAATGTAATATTTAAAAGTCATTTTGATCCAAAAGGATGTAATCTTTTAATATATAAAGATCATTTTGTATTATGTAAAAATATGGCTGTTTTTTTAAGTAATTCAAAATCGGAACATGTTTTCCCTTGTTTAAATTGTTTAACCTCGTTCAGATCCGAAAATTCTTTAAAGATACATCAAGAACAATGTATTGAAAAAAAAGAATGTATTGCATCATTTCCAAATGAAGAATATTGTGAATTTAAAAATTTTCATTATAAGAATAGAGTACCTTTTGCTTGTCATGCAGATTTTGAAGCATGGAATAAAATGTATTATAACGAAAGCAAAGCTAAATTAAATTGTGTCCCAGAGTTTGATTATACACAAGAAGCTTTTTGTTATGGTATTCAAATTTTAAGTGATTATCCAGATCTAGTCAAATCTGATTATATCGAATATTATGGTGAAAATACAATAGATCATTTTGTTCAAACTATTATTAATTTAGAGAAAAGCTTTAAAAAGTTGCTTCATACTAATAAACCTATGATTATATCTGAAAAAGAAGAACTATCTTTTCAAAATGAAACTAATTGTTATTATTGTAAAAAAGAATTAGGAGAAGATAGAGTCAGAGATCATGATCATTATGATGGAAAATACAGAGGTGCTGCACATAATAAATGTAATCTAAATGCAAAAAATAATAAGTTTGTTCCATTCTATTTTCATAATGGAAGTGGATATGACAATCATTTGTTTTTCAATGAATTAATAAAACATTGTCCCACCGAAGAAGTAAAACTGTTAGCAAATACAAATGAAAAGTATATTTCATTTGATTTTAGATGTATAAGATTCTTAGATTCATATAGATTTATGGTGTTTTCATTAGATTATTTAGCTAGTTTATTAACATCCGAACAGTGTAATGTTTTAAATAGTCATGCAGATCTTTTAAAAATAAATAAAAAAGGTATTTATCCATACGATTACATTCAAGGACAAACATTTCAAGATATAGAAAGAATTATGAAAGAAACAGAATTACCAGAAAGAAAGATGTTTTTTTCAAAATTAAAAAATAAAGGAATAACAGAAAAGGAATATATACAAGCTCAGAAAGATTGGAAAATATTAGAATGTAACAATATGAAAGATTATACTTTAAAATATCCTAAACTTGATGTTTGTTTATTAACAGATGTTTTTGAAAACTTTAGAAGAATTTGTTTAGAAAATTATGAAATAGATCCCTGTTATTGCTACTCATCACCTGGATTAACTTGGCAAGCAGGTTTGAAAATGACGAAAGTTAAATTAAAATATTATAAAGAAACAACCTTTGATATGGAATTATTTTTTGAAAGAGGAATTAGAGGAGGATTTTCTGGAATTCTTGGTACTAGATTGCTTAAAACAAATAATGAATTTTCAAATCCAAAGAAAGAATTTTTAAATAAATTAGGTTTAAATGATTTATATAATGAATCAATCGAACTTTCAAATAAATCATTAGATCTTGAAAATAAACCAAATGATATTCTTAATAACTATTTATATTATTTCGATGCTAACTCATTATATCCAACAGGAATGAAAGAAGAATTACCTACTGGAGAAATGGTCTAATGATTTATCTTATCAAAGAACAGAGAAAAAGAATGGTTATGTTTATGAAGTAGATTTAAAATATCCAAAAGATTTACATGAAAAAACTAAACACATTTCATTTTGTCCAGAAAATAAAACAATTCCAGATGAATGGTTAACAAAATGGCAACAAGAAAACAAAAACAAAGATTATAAATCTACAACGAAATTAATTTGTGATCAAACTAATAAAAAGAATTATATAATCAAAGGAAGAATGTTGGATTGGTATTTAGATCATGGTATGATAATAGAAAAAATACACAAGAAGTTAATATATAAGAAGTCGCAATGGTTAAAACTTTACATCAAGTTTATTATTAAAAAGATAAATGAGGCTAAAGCTAAAAAACCAAAAGATAAATTTCGTGACTTTTTCTATAAATTATTAAACAATGCGTTTTATGGAAAAACATTAGAAAATGTAAGAAATCGACAGGAAATTAAAATCGTTCATACAAAAGAAAAAATGGAACATTATAAAAGTAAAATTGGTTTTGTTAGAACTTCAATATTTACAAACGATATAGCACCAATTCATTTTAAAAAATCGAAAGTAAGATTTGATAAATTTAATTATATAGGATTTACAATTTTAGAATTAGCTAAACTAACAATATATAGATTTATTTATGATGGATTAGAGAAAGAATATGGCGAGAACTATAAATTACATTATACTGATACAGATTCTGTAATATTAGAATTAATCAACAATGAAAAAAATAGAAAAAATTAATGAATGGGTTGATGATGATGAATTAGGAAAATTTAAAGATGAAATACCTGATAAAGTCATTACAGAATATTGTGGGTTAAAATCAAAAATGATTGCTTTTAAAAAACTAGATAAAAAAATAATACTATTCAAGATCATATAAGAGCAAAAGGAGTTCCAGGTGCTGTAAAAGATAATTTTAATTTTAATGATTATAAATTATGTGTCCAAGGTGAAAATTCCGAACCGGTATCATTTTATAGAATACATAATAAAAAACATACACTATCTTTTAGTAAATTTAGTAAAAAAGGATTAGATAATTTTGATGATAAAAGAGCTATTTTATCTGATGGGATACATACTTTACCATATGGAAATGTCAAGTTGATAATAATAAAAAATCTGGACTCAATAAATAAAGTTATGGAGACAAACTATAATGACTTAGATATGTACAACATGAAAGAGTTAAACTTTAATTATTTTATAACTTCTTATCTTCAAAGAAAAAAATCTTTTATTTCTTCCCATTCTTAAGTTTATCAATTTTTCCATTTATTTCAGTGATTATACGTTGACATTCTTCAATTTCTTCAGTTGTTAAAATTTTATCCTCTAAAGCTTTAACTTGAAATAAATATAACTTATTGATACCAAGTTCTAATTGTTCACATATTTCTCTATAAACCTTCTTCCTTTTGCTTGTTACCCCAATAGAGACACCTTCCCCTAAAAATAACTGAACGGTACCAAATCCTCCAATTACACCCATAATAATTCCAGCACTTGCTCCCAAAATAACTGGGATTAATCCCCAAACAATAGAGGTTGCAACTGTTAAACTTCCAGCAATGGAAAGACAAGTAATCTTAATAATTGAATCGGCTTTAGTCCATCTATTTTTTATCTTTTTATAATGTTTTAATCTTTTTTCAAGTTTCTTTTTCTCCAATAAAAATTCATTCATTCTGTTTAATTCTATTGGAGCAGATGGTTTAACAACTTCATTAGGTTTTTCGTTGCGCCACGTAGTTGGATCGATTTGAATAGTTGGATAAATTGTAGGATATATTTTTTCTTCATCATATTCATTCTCACACATTTTTAGACTCATTTTTAAGATTTTATTTTATGAATTTCATTTAAAAATGTAACAATTTCATTGATTTTCTTATCTTCAAGAATTTCATCACGAACAATAAAATCATATATAACACCATGACCCATACCTATATGAACTTCTTTAAAGATTATGTTAGGTTTGGTAGTTTCTAATCTTGGTTTATAATTAATGATCCATATATGTTCTATTTTCCACTCTTTTACTTGAATAACAATTGAATATTTTTTCCTTAGTTCGAGTTGTTTAGGCTTTTGTGTAATAAGATCAACAATGTAAATATGTAATAAAGAAAATATATGTTTTCCATCTTTTCGGGTATATATTAACCCAATGTTGTCAAAAATTGTAACAACCTTAAATATTGTAAAATTTTTTGGAAGAGGGAATGGAACATCTCTATCACTTGAATCTATTTCACTTCCTGGAAAATAAATAAATTTTTTCTCTTTAGTTGCAGAGGGAGGTTCCCGCCAAGTGGGTGGAAACTACCAACGAAAGCATCGCAATAGTTAGGAATCAAGTTTAGATAGGCATTTCGAATCTTATCGTGAAATTTTGTCCTTTCATCAATATTTTTCTTCTCAATATTTTTCAAACTTTCCTCTATTTCCGATTGAAAATTTTTATTAATTTCAATTTTTATTTGTTTTAGAATTTCATCTTTTATCTTATTAATATCGTCTTTATTTGCTACTTGATCATTGATCAACACTGTTACCGTTTTACTAAATTTATCAATCTTTTCACTAAAATCTTTATTATTTTTATCAATCTTTTCATTGAAATCTTTATTAGTTTTCTCAATATTTTCACTGAAATCTTTATTATTTTTAGCAATATTTTCACTGAAATCTTGCTTGGTTTTATTTAGATCTTCTTTAATTTTATCAACTTTCTTTTTAAAATATTCTTTATTTATAACCTCATTATTTTCAACAGGTGGAGAAATATTAATGATTTTATTCCAATTCATATCTAAAAGCCCTGACATTTTATCACCTTTTTCATTTACATACCTTATATCTGTATCTTTTAATTTTAATCCACTTTCTGATGGAATTCCATAACGCTTTCTTGCAACAAAACTACTCTTTTTTATAGAAAAAAATCTTGTATTTCTTCAGACATGTTAAGTATAATATCTTCAAAAGTGATACCCTTTTCAAGATTATATAAAACATATAGACATAATTGTCCACATATCTTTGTATTATCTGGTTGAATTTGTAGTATTATACATCTCACATTGAACTGTGTTTATAGGTAAAACACCATAAGGATCGAAATAATATTTATTTTTATATAAAAAACCCAATGACTACCCTTATTTTCTGATGAGTCTAAATTTATAATCTAAGAAACCTTTGGATTCTTCATTTCATTAAATTCATCATGCATAACAACTTTAATTTTTAAACCAAGATCCTTTGCTATATCTTTTAAATCAAAATTAGTTGTTGTATCAATACTATATTTAAATAAAAACTGTTGTAGTGACATCATTTTTGAAAGTAAAAATATTTATTCCAACAAAGTTGGGGGGACTCTTCAAGTCCCTAAACCTGTTTCAAATCTAACCACATATTAATTTCTTCACCATTAAAACTAACTAAATCTCCATCTTGATCGATAATTCTAATATGAATACCGCTAATCACTTTTCTTGTTATAGGTAAATATTTTGGTGGATTCATTCGTTCGATTAAGTTATAACCTAAAGGAACTGTATTAGCGGGGAAAGAGTATAAAATGTTATCTAATTCTCCATTAGTATAGTTTCCATTTACTAAATCACATTCAATGTTTATACGATGTACCTTGCTTATTTTTCCAAGATTTTCACCTATGTTAACTTTATTCTTATATATTTTTTTCTCAAATCCTATTACCTCATGAAAGCTATTTTCTTTAGTAAAATCAACTTGAAAATTTTCAGGAAGTTGTTTTACAACTTTGTTTATATTAGTGTCCAGAAACATGTTGAAATTTTTATCACCTAAAACTGCTTGAAGTTTTAAATTTATATCTTTTACTTCATATGCACCGGGAATTAGTTTAAAATCTGAAAATTTTTTACCACCATCTTTTGAATATCTAAAAGTATTATTTTCTTTAGTGATATTATAAATGCTATTATAAGTAGAAAACCACATTAAACCTACTTCATAATTCAATTCTTTATCTAAAGTTAGTGGAACAGGAAAACTAATTCTAAAATCTGATGTATTTGATATTAAAGTTAGTGTTCTTGAAAATTTATTTGATTGTAAATTTATTATCTTTTTCAATAAATCTTCCATTTTTTAGATAAAAAATATTTAAATTTCTTTTAAATGTAAAAATAAATTAATTTCTGTTCCATTAAAATTAATTAAATTTCCATCTTGATCCAGAATTCGAATATGAATACTATCAAAGACTTTTTTTACTAATTGGTAAATAGAGTGGTGGATTCATGCGTTCATCAATTTTAGCACGTAAAGGAACTGTATTAGCAGGAAAAGAGTATAACCATGACTTTACTATATCACATTCAATATTTATTGTGTGAACTGATCTTATTTTTGGCATATTTTCCGCTTTAATTACATAATTGCTATAATATAATTTCTTTTCAAATCCTAATAGTTCATGAAAACTATCTCCTTCACTAAAATCTATGTTACAATTTCCATAAACATGCATATTAAGTTTTCCACTTGGGTCATCTTTCGAGAAATATCCACCATTTTGATTTTTTATTTCATTCATTAATTCTTCTAATTCATACGCACCAGGTTTTAATGGATGGCAACGAAATTCTCTTTTGTAGTTTCCATCTTTATCTTCTACTTGTTTTGTATATCTAAACAAATTATTACCCATTGTAATATTATAAATGTTATTATAAGTTGAAAATGATACTAATCATATCTCATATTCTTTATTTGGTGATAAAGAATCAGAGAATGGTATTATAAAATCAGATGTATTTGATGTTTTTGTTAATGTTCTTGAGTACTTACTCATTTTTTCTTTAAAATCTATTTATAATTGTTATCTAAAATCTTTTTATACATTTCAGTTGGGATAATTTTTGTTTCTAATAATCTTTTCAGGATAGCATTTACTTGATTATAAGTATTGTCATGTCCTGCTTTCTTTGTCGCTAATAACTTTCTTAACTCGATAAATAATAAAATAGGGTTATCTGGAAGAAAGTGGATGTATTCTCAATCTTCATCCCCAAGATCATAACCATATCCTTCAATTTTTTTATCACCTTTACCTAGAATCATTTGATAATAGTTTGAAATTTTACTTGCTTTTGCTTCCTTTAAAAGATCTAAATATGCTTTTCTAATCTCATAAGGTTCATCTCCACTACCATGTCCATAGATTAATTTATTTAAATCTTCAGTAAATTCCCAACCCCTAACATCTTCTATATCTTTATCAGCATCATTAAATGGAATAAGCCATTTTATTCCATTATTATTCTGTCTCATGATAAATTTAGTTTTATTAATAGACAAGCTATTCTCTTTGTTTTTAAAAGTACTTCTGAAAAATAGGACATATACCAAGTTTTTAACTTTATCATTTATTTCCATGATCATAGGTTCAAAAGTTTTTATATTTTCAATAGCAAGATTCTTATGGTCTTTATCTTTAATTGCAAGAGTGTTACTACTTTCCATCTGTTTAGCTGCTTCTTTCTTTATTTCTTCCATCTCAACAACAGTGTTAACCATTGCTAAATGTTCGTTTGCTTTATCTGTAGCATCTTTCTTTATTTCTTTTTGTTCCTTCACTATCTTTTTTAAATATTCTAATCTTTCTTCAAATACCATTTTTAATAGCTAAAAAAATCATTTCGAATAACTAGGTCCCCTTCTCGGTTAAATGCAAGATAACCATAACGTTGTTGCCATACTTTTGTCAAATCATTAAACTCATCTGGTTCAATTTCATTACTTAAGAGATCTGAATAGATTAAACTCTAGTCTCTTTTGTTCAATTTAAACAAAATTACATAGTTAGAGTTAGCTCTGATACTACGTTTATCTAAATCAAACCAAGATTGGGACAAATAAATAACATTTACATTTTGATGACGTCTTCTTGTGAAATATTTTTCCATTATATTCTGATTCTTCTCATTTATACAATCATCAAAAAATATTAGATTTTTCTTATTTTTCGGTAACTTTTCTGGAGGAATGACATCATTCACATTATCAAAGAACTTTACACTTATGTTCTCGTTATCAGGGTGTTTAATTGCATACTGTTCTACAACTTCTTCAATGGAAATATTTTCACCTTTGAACAATGTTTCTTGATTTTCAAAAATATATCTTATAGATTTTTTACTTAAATTATTGTCAAAACCGTTAAACAGTATTTGATATTCAGGTTGTGACAATGTTTTACTGAATATTATTAAGTTGTTATAATCAAGAAAATTATCAGTTAGTAACATTCTTAATAATAAATTAGTTTTTCCACACCCTGATGAACCAACGATTAACATCCGAAAGCATGTTGGTAAGTTTGGATGATGTGAGATGGATATCTTATTCATCTTGAAAACTGGGTTGAACGGCTTTAGCCTTCCAGCTTCGCTGGAAAATGACTCATTGGATGTCATTTTTATTCTTTAAAAATGGAAAATCAAACAAACACTACAAATGTTTTAAATTTTGAATTCGAGAAAGTTTTATCAATTTTTGACAAATATAGAATGAAGATAAATAATGATATTTTATTTTATAAAATAGTATCCTTTGTATTATTTATGTGTGTTTTATTTTTAGTTTTTTATTTGTTTTTCATAAAACTGTCCAGCTTCTCTCACTCTTCTGAGTAAACGGTTTTTAGAATCGTCACTGTTTACAACAATAGATTCTTGTTTCTTTATTGCTGAAATCTTTTGAATTTTCTCTAAGTCTGGTGTTGAGATTGGTTCTTTCATCTGATTATTTTCAGCTTCTAAGACTTCTAATTCTTTGTCCATAAATAAAATAGTATTGGTTTGTCTCTCAACAACATCTCTTAATAAGAAAGCATCTACCATATTTTGCTTTCCTATGAGTTCTTTTGTTGCATAATTACATTTCTTATATTCTTCAAGTTTTAATGATAAAGCTTCTTGGTTTCTTACATCTTCTTTAGCTTGATTATAAAGTTTGATTTCCATTTTTTAAAGAAAAAATTAATTATAATTTGGAAGCTTCGAGTAAATTGCTTAGTTCACTGGTTGTATTCTGAGTGTTTTGAGTGAGCTGCTTTACATTCGGGAGATTTACTGGTTGTTTATCTAGTCCCAACTCGTTACCCACTCGTTGTCCACTTTTAACCCTATTTTGTCCACTTTTGTCCACTTGCGGAATTGAAGATATTTCAACCTGATTTGCCCTATTTTGACTCTGACTCCTATATTCTAAATAAACATCAACATGTTTTGCTCGTGTATGTGCCAACATTCCAGCTGTATTTTTAGAAATAAAGTCACAACTACTACACTTAGATGGTTTAAATGATGTTTTCTGTTTTCTTTTTTTAAAGACTTCTTCATCTATCTCAGATGAATACCTTTGTAAAGTTCTCTCAGAAATATTTAGTTGTTTTGCTACTTCTTTCTTTGTAGTTTTTGGATCGTCTAATTTGATAGATAATGTGGCTTTATCTATCGTGGCAACTTTATAAAATGTATTTAGTGATCTTGTATCAACACCATGATTGTTATTCATGGAATATTGTAAAAACGAAATATTATTTGCCATTTTTAAGACAAAAATTTAAATATTTTTATAAGGATTTAAGAATGTTTATTCTAAATAATTTTTATTTATTTATTTATTTAGTTTATTTTAATAATGTTTATTCCATCTCCAGAATGTTTAATTTCTATTCCATGCTTCAAATTTTTAAGAATTGTCTTAATTATTTTCTTTTCTGGATTTTGAAGATTTGAACTTTTTAAAATATTTCTCAAATAATCAGAGATTCCTCTTCTCTGATAAGGATCTAAAAATAATCCCGGGGCAGCTTTTTCTTGTATTGTTCCAGTTGTTCCAACTGTTCCAACTGGAACAACTTTCTTCTCTTCCTTTAATCTTCGTAACTCTTCTTCAGCTAATTTTTTCTGAGCGTCGGCTTTTTAACTCTCTTTTACAGATTAAACAACTCCGGTAACTCCTCCAGCTGCTCCGGCTGCTCCACCAACAACCGACATAATTATGGGGATTAATGCTGCTAATGATAGTATTCCTCCTTCTTTTTCTTGTAAATGTTTGTTTAAATGTGCGATTATCTTTTTGGAAATATAAACACGCTTATTATCTCCCTCCGGAAGGGGAATAGTCACAGCTTTTGGGACACCTGATGCAATTATATTTTTTAACTCTTCTTCCAAATTTGTCATTTTTAAAGCTTTTTTAAGGAAAAAATTTGAGAAATCAATATCAGATATTTAAATTTTTTGTTAAAAAATAAGAAAAATGGAAGAAGATTTGTCACAGAGACAACTGCTTAGTTTAGACAAAACTTTAAATTTTCTCCATGATTTAAAAAAAAGAAGATGATCTAAGAGTAGCATCTAGTGTAGATTCTTCAACAAATTTAAATAAAGGTGGTGATATCAAGTTTCAAATAAATCAATCAAGTAATCCTTTAAATTTAGGAGCGGCATTCTTTTATTACAAGATTAAACTGTCAGGATTTGTCGCAGATACACTTGTAACTTTAGAAAACAATTTTTTCCAAGAATGTTTGAAAATATGAGACTTCAATTAGGATCAGCAGAAATTGAAAACATAGGAGAATGTGGAGAATTTTCAAGTATGTTAAATTTTGTAATGTTAGACAAAGTAACAGCTGAAACATATGGAGAATCGATAGGATGGATACCAGATACTGGTAAAGGAACTGAGAAAAATCCTAACTTTAGTATAAGAAAAGAATTATATCAAGGTAATGATGGTAACCTAAAAGCTGGTCATGATTATTATTCTGAAGGAAGATTCCCGTTGAATACCTTATTCGGATTTTTAGAAAATTATAATAGAATTGTATTTTTGTTACCGATTAACATTATTTTAAATAGAAAGTTAAATGATGAGGATATTTTGTACGGAACTGGTATAGCAGCACAAGCAGCAAAAGATGGAAATCCTGCAGTAGTTGCAGTAAAACCCACAGGAAAGGTTGAGATAGAATCGCTAGAACTATGGATTCTTGAATTAACTGTTAATCCGAAAAGTGAGGTCGCTTTATTAGAACGATTAAATAAAGATAAACCAATCTCTGTAAATTTTCTAAATAGAAATGAAACTACAAACGAACTTGCAGCTGGAAGTGCAAATATGAGTTGGAAGGTAAGTTTAACAAATTCAAGACCTAGATATGTTTTAGTAGCTTTTAGAGAGTTAACTCTTTCAATTGAAAAAAATAATTCATTGTTTATTCAAAGAAATGGGAAAAATGCTATAACAAGTTTAAGAGTTCAAATTAATAACTCTTACTATCCTATAAATAAGATGGAGTTTGATGCTGTAGGAAATAAACAGATGGAACCGTATTTAGCTTATGTGAAAATGTGTAAAGAATTTAATGTTATACCACAGTTAAATATTAGAGATTTTAAAAATTTATACTCAATTTTCTGTTTTGATGTTTCTGCTCAAGATGAAAAACTTTCTGTAAATGATTGTGATATTACAGTTCACATTAAAAAATCAACTGAATTTAAAGCAAAAGCTTATTGTTTAATTTTAGAAGAGAAAAATTGTCAGATACAGACAAAGAATGGAAAGATGTTTACTGTTGAAATGATTTAAAAGTCTGGTGATCAAGTTGGTGATCAACGACGTCTTAAACCTCGAACAAGTAAAAGATCTGGCATAGATTTCCCATCAATTCCAGGGTTTGGAAAACATTTTAAAACATTCTCCATTTAGATCGATTATTGAATAAACTATGGAGTTTGTTTTGTGGACTTCACTTATAACAAACACCTCTTTAGACCATTTATAGGTAAAATTTGTTTTTCCATTTAAAAATTCTAACATGATCACCAATTTTAAATTTTGGGATATCTTTTTGGATGTCTTCTGTTTCTTCTTTGATTATAATATCAAGATTATCAGATGCTTCTTCAGGAGAAACTCCGATTGTTCTATGAACTTTATGATTATAAAAATTTAACACTTTAGGTAATATTTTTAACCACTTTTGATTTCCTTGAATTGTAACTCTTTCCACATAAAATTTCTTAAAGTTCTATTAAATCGTTATATAACTGGATTATGTGATGGTCCTTGACTTCTTTCATCAGGTTGATTGAAAGTTGAATAGATTTCTATATTATTTTGTTTTAAAAAGTCTAAAAATGTTTTATTGTAAAATTCACTTCCATGATCAACATATAATTTTTTAGGAATTCTTTCTGGTTCTTCTTCAAATAACTCTTCGAAAGTATTTTTAATAGTGTTTCCTGTTTTATTTTTTAAAGGAAAAGCCCATGCATATTTTGTGTAAAAGTCTATAATTGTTAAAATATATTTATAATCCTCATCTTTTTTTCATTTCAACTAAATCTGCTCCCCAAATATCATCTTTATTAAAAACTTTAACTTTTAAAAATGTTTTGGGTTTTCTGTATTCTTTATGTAATTCTTGTGCCAGAAGTTCATTTTCATTTAGATTTCCACCAAACATTATTTTTAACTTCATTGCATTTTTTACAAGTGCTCTTGCAATTCTTTCTCCAAAGGTTGGCTTTTTAATTTCGTTTAAATCTTGAATTAAATCAATATCTGCTTTTTGTTTTGAACGAATATCTTCATTATTATAAGCAATATCATGTTTTAATGCTGCATTATCAACACGATTTATGGGTTCTTCTCCAGGATTTGGATTATTATTTTCATCCAATCTGATGTCTAAACGTGT
Organism: Girardia tigrina; assembly: GCA_001938485.1. NCBI lineage: Eukaryota > Metazoa > Platyhelminthes > Tricladida > Dugesiidae > Girardia > Girardia tigrina. The sequence goes on along the minus strand of MQRK01210365.1, from coordinate 2,721 downwards.
TCCAGGTCCTGCATATGAATAGCCGGGAAGATGATGTTCTCCTTTATATTTTGACCATGGAAAGTCTGGTAACTTTTTTGAAATTGTTTGAAGATCTCCTCCTTTTGAAGAAAGACTTATATGTTTTTTAGTTTTCTCATGCTTCGCTTTGTTAGCTTTGGAAATAAATTTTCAACATGTTGCACAAAAATGTTTATTCATTTTTAAATCATTAAAATATAAAAAAGATTAAAAATAGATCTATTTATACAACGGTGTTGTAACATAAAAAATAAATAATTTTTATATTAAAACTTTGTTCACTTTGCGATCGTTAACCCTCTTTCCATCTGAAGAATAATCCTTACTGATGATGAATTCATATCTAGAGAGAGATAAAACAAATCCTTAAAAATTAGGAAAGAATAACATCAAAGTTGAAATATATATAAACTTTAACTTTTTAACTCTGATGAATTAAAATAATATTTATAATAAAAAAAGTCAAGAAGATACTAATGATTTATTAAATAAATTAATAGTCCATTCTAAAGCTGTTAGAATCTATAAATAGAATAATAATTATAAATTATTATCTTTGCGTAGAATTGTTTGGATAATCTTCCAGTGACTCCTAATATAACGGATTGTCAATGTTGAGGATTTGAACTTTGGGAACTCCTCACAAGCCACATACAATTGAATATAAAAGTAGGCTGTTGATATTGAAAAAGGAAACCCTTTGTACGCAATAACTTTTCTAAAATCAGCTGTACTACCATCACAGTGTAATTTAGCATGCTTTAAAAAACCTCCCATAATGGCATAGTACCCAAGAATCTTTCTATATATATTTTCAATTCGATTAGAATACTCCTGGATTTTATCCAACATTTCTTCGAAAGATAGGTTATAATCTATTGTGAAATATTCCTCATTATCTTCCTGAATTTGGAAACTTTTTAATAACTTTTCTTTAACCTCAGCTTTTGTGGAAAGCATTTTTTGTTCTTATTTCAATTTCTTCGCATTTTGTTGTGCTTTCTCCATTTCTTCAATAAATCCTACATCTACAAATTGACGAACTGCTGAGAATTCTTTAGTTAAATATTCTCGACATTCTTCCATTTTTCTTTAATAACATAATTGTCTAAGACATATGTTATAATTGAAGTTAATCCACTTGCAAAAGATTTTTTCTCATTCTCCTCATTCTCACTTAATCTCTTCATAACTAAAAATATTTATGATTTATAATTAAATAAAAAAAAGACGAATGATTAAAGGGTTGGTTTTTCCTCACCATAGCTATGGATTGAAATGATCAAATCCAAAAAGCTATAGATAAGGTAGACCATATCTTCAACATTAGAAAATAAAAAAAATCACTTATCTTTAATAAACTTTTCAAAATTATGAAAACTTGATTATGAATAGATATATTTTTGCTAATTATCTATTGTTATTATCTACATTGTTAATTATCTATTGTTATTATCTACATTGTTAATTTATTAATTTCAAAACTATTGAATAAGATCAATATTTCATCAAAACCACCCGCATTATTGGTTTTTTGAAAAGATTTATCACAAAAATTGCAAAATAAGCTATTCTCACTATTAATGACTTTTCTTTAGTAAATGTTAGACTTTTTCAAGGAAATATGATTTTTACTTTTTATACAAATTTTCTATAATTTTTTAAATCAATTTTTATAATATTTTTTCTAGTTTTTTCTGTAAAAAATGATTAGATTTCATTAATTTTAAACTTTTATCACTGATTTTTTTGAAAGAGGAGTATTTTTTCTTGTAAAAAGATATCCTTACGGGTAATCATCATAGTATTTTATATTTTATGCATGAAATTTTTTATAATTTTTCCGAAAGTGATTTCTGTATCTTTTAAAAATGGAGGGTATAAGTAGTATGGAAATGACAGACGTAAGTCATCAAGTAAATTTAGCCCATGAACGAGTGACGAGCGTCACGAGAGAAGCGAGCAGAGCGAGGAACGAGTGAAATGGGCTAAATTTACTTGATGACTTAGCTCTGCCATTTCCATACTACTTCCATGTGGGTTCTAAAATAACGTTTTCTTTCTGTGGCTGAGTCCAAACTATCATTTGATAAATGGTATTGGGTTTATTTTTAAAATAGTCATTCCAATATTGAATTCGGAACTCATAAGATTGATTACTGTTAGGATTTCTTATTACTGTTGTTTTTACCTTTGAGTTCACCACTTTAGTCTGAATTTCACTTTGACGGGAAAAAGATAGTTCATATTTTTCTACTTCAGAACATAAANATTCAAAAGTTATTAAGTTCGAAGAAGATTGGATTTTCAGTTGATTAAGAGTTTTCATCTCTGTTTTTGCTGGTTGAAGATTGTTATAAAAGGCATTTGATAATGGTAAAGAGATCCACAAGATCCACGGAATGATTGAAAAGGTGGTAACCCGACCAATTCTATTCACTACTTTTACTTTTGACTCGTTACTGTTTTTCTTTTATTTGATCTTAAGTTATATCTAGGTACTTCGTCTTTTTGAACTGTTGGGGATGTGTTTCATGTTTTTATTTTATTTATTTTTGCGTTTATTTTATTTATTTTTGCATTTGTTATTTATTTATTTTTGCGTTTGTTATTTTAATTATTTTATTGTAAATAAAAGATAAATAAATAATACGATGATGTTATTTATTAATAAATATTATACAATATTTAAATTTATTT
>MQRK01210364.1:2733-14508 GCA_001938485.1 Girardia tigrina | reverse complement strand
AAATTAACAGGAAAATTTGTTTTAGAAATGTGAATTGTTATAGTAATAAATTTTTGGTAGTGTTAAATTATGGCTTTAGAATGTGATAATAATGAAAGTGGCATAAACGCTACTTACAGAATAGGATTTTAAAAATTCGTGGTGAGATAATTAAATTAACACGAAAATTTGTTTTAAATATGTGAACTGTTATATAAATAAATTTTGGTGTTAAAAAATGAACTCGAATATCGATGTTGCAACCACCTCTCATATGATATATTAGTAACTTGAAAAGGAAATGTCATATCGTAAAAATTTAGAGAATCGTTATACGACATTTATTATGTAAAAAAATAAAAGGCTCGTCTTTCTATTTACATGAGAATGAACCAATTATTTCTTTTACTATAATAAAAAGATTGAACAAAGCAGGTTTACCAAAGCAGGTTTTATTATGATCAGAAAATTGATGACTTTTTAAACCTTCAAAGGATTTAGAAGTTTTTCAACATTCTTCACAAATTTGTTTAATTTTAACATTACAATTTTTGTAATGTAAATTAAAACCAGAAAGTAAATATATTTTGTTACATTTTTCACAAACTTTAGAATTGGATTCGTTTAATGAACCCGCTTTTCTTTGATTAAATTTTGATCTTTCATGAGATTTTAATGCTGATGGTTTTTTGAAGGATTGATTGCAAAGATAGCCAAATAAAGGGCTGCTAGTATTCGTGGTAGCCATTTGGTAAGTATCGATTTTTTTATATTTTTTTAAGATATGAATTTAGTTAATCAAGAAATACCACGATTTTTTTCAATGCGATTTTTTTCAGGATTTTCACGCTTAAAAATTTTTAAGTGTGGTTTTATGTTATTTTAGTGATTTCGAAAGTGCTAATTTCAAGTTGAAAATTTGCGAATTGATAAATCCTGAATTCCTAAATCTCGAATTTTTAAATTGTTAAATTGGTAAATTGGTAAATTGCTAAATGTTTTGTTTTGTTTATTTGCGGACGATAATTTATTTTTTAAACAATCTCACAATGAATGACAAACAACATTTTAATGCGGAATTTCAACACTTAAGAGCGACACAAAAAATGTTTATTACACAAGTTAAGCCAATGTATTCATGATAAATCCAAAAAACTGAATGATTCTCCTAATATATTTTCGGACTCAGTTTCATCAAAAGTATTTTCAAACACAAACTAATGAGCTTTCTAGTGTACGACTGGTATAATTATTGGAAGTCATAAAAATATAAAATTTTGAAATTTGGAAGAATTACTTTATCTTCATAAGTTAAATGAATTCGCAGTTCTTAATGACATTAAGAGGAGTTCCTCAAAAATAATTGTTCTGTTTTCAAATAGGAAGCAAGGACAACTTATAAGACAAAATAGTCTTACTTATTCATTGATATTATTTTTAAATATAAATTTTTAAATTATATTTTTAAACATAAATATAAACATAAAAATAAATTTTTTCTCCATTTTCATATATCACGATTTTTTTATCGTAAAAAAGTTTTAAATATAGAAATAATTTTGTCCACTTCTTTAAAAATGAGTACATTTAAAAATTAACAATATTTTTAATAAATATTTCAATAATTTTGAAGAAAATTATAAAAAATATTCTTCTATATTAATAATTATTTGAAAAATAAAATACAAATTTAAAATATTTATATATTATTTGTTGTTTTTTTGTTTTAAAATAAATTATATCATGGTAGCAACTGATGCTTTCACAAAACAGTCACAGGAATTTTAAAAACGGTAAAATAAAAATGTTAGAATGTTTCAAACTCTCGTCGAAATCAAAAATGATTATATAAATTTGGTATTTCTTAAAGCTTATTATAAAATAATATTAAAAAATGCATTAAAATTAACAAAATAATCTGATAGTTGAAAAAGTTGATCAATGTCTTGAGACAACAATTTATTTTAGCATATAATAATTATATTTAAAAGATTGAAATCGATTGTAAAATGTTTAATGAAACTTTACATAGAGATAAATATATAAATAACTTTGGAATGTGGGTTTCAACTCTTAGTTTTATATATCTACTGCATCTACCGCTAGTTGCCACTATACTGCTGAGATAACAGAATTCTTTCACTCATTTTATGAAGGTGTCACCACACATAACATGTTCGCGGATAAAACGTTATAACCGTCAAAGAACTTGTGCTGACGTTTTCGTGTGTCCACGAACGTGTTAACTTGTGATATTCTCCTATTCGAATCATAAGTAATGTACATTGTAATGTACAAGTCATGAAACACATTACCATTGAATAAATAAATAACGATGGCACTGCCTAAAACCAAAGCAGTCAAAAAGCCCTAACTATACTTTCACTGTAATATTGTATAGTTCCTCATTGTGAGCGAATGAAGGTAGACCATAGCTCAGTTTTTAGACATCTTTGGATGTTCTTGTCGTGACTTAATTACACTTAAAAAGTGCCATTAAATTATATTAAGTTAAATTAAATTACTGACAAATCATTCTTGCTGGATACCATGTATATTAGAATTGATATTTTATGTTTTAGAAAATAACTTATAATATCCCTATTTTTATTTACATTATAAAATTAATTCACATTTAAATTAATTTAAAATTAAATTAATTAAAATTAATATACATCATAAAATTAATGAAGATAATTATATTTATTTTGTAATTACATAATTATTTTAACTCGAATAATTATTTTTTTTATTTGAAATTCGCCAGGCGAATATTAGAATTCAAAAGTAAAATCAATAATAATTTGAATAAATAATATTAATTTGAAGAAAGCGTCATCAATTAAAAAGCTGACTGTTTTATCAAAACACTTTTACATTGAATTATATGATTCTTATCCTTCGTAATTAGTAAACCAAAAAAAATAAATCCATTCTTTATGCTGTCAGAACTCTATTTGGCCCAAGATAATTTTTTTGTTATCTTTTGCAGAAGGAAAAATTACTATTACATTTATTAATTTATTAATATTTTTTATGTTTACTTTTTTTGTAATATATACTTCTTATAAATGATATTGTTCAGGAACTCCGATGGGATTTTTTTTCTAATTCTGAGACCTTAAAAAGTTTTTTCGATCAAATTTTTATATAATCATTTATTGTCATTGAAAATTTATTATTTTCTGTAATAATCTCATACAAAAGAAAAGAAACCCCCACTTAAAAAATTATTCTAACAAGATCGAAATGATCCCAAATATCCTAACTATTCGGACACATTGATCGTTACATATCTCAATTAATGTAAATGATTATTTTTAATAGTTTGTTCCACAAGAGCCAATTTTATTTTTCTCTGATATAAGTCAGTTAGACTTCATTTTTCCTTCCGTCGAATAGTTATTTATTATCGAAATATATTATAATTACTAAAAAAAAATTTTCTATTTATTTCTTATTAAATTATCTTTTTTCGAATATTATCGTTTTTTCATTTAGCTTTGATATATGACATTACACATGAGTAATTACACTTATTGTTAATCCTAATTCTGAAAATGCCTTTCCTTAGTATATCTAGATTCCTACAGTCAAAATTGATATCAGAATCAATGATTCAAAGGGTTGGGTATCAACTGAATGCATACAAAGGTGTTGGTTTATATTCACACGTTAAAATTGACCAGGCTGTCTTTTGATCGGGTGAAAATAGATTTGGTGAAAATTGATATGTTAGAGGTAGACATCTAAGAGGCCGTGTGATAATTATGCCCCACGTTATTTACTGTCGAAATATGGAATACACATGCAGCCGGTAGTATTAGTATATCCCGAACCAATAATATCACCGCAGGATTTCAATGTGGATTACAGTCTCTATTTGCGTATCACCGCCCTAACATTTGGACCTTCTTGAAGGGTATCAGGGCCGACATGCAGAAGCAGAAAGCCAACTACCTGCAGGGCGTTACAGGCATCACTGAGTTAGTCAATCTTCGCTCCTATTATGTTGATCATATTAAATCGATTTATATCAAATCATATGTTTGGAAATGTTTTTTTGTTTGTCATTATATGTTTATATCAATTTTCCCCCGATCAATTGATAGCCAGGTCAATTTTAACCGGCGAATATGAACCGACCAATTTGTATGCAATCAATTGACCAGATACCAATTTAAAGATATGCCAACTATTGAACATCATGTCATCATCGATTTCGTCAGTGAGGGTTTTTGACCACGCGAAATATTTCTGTATGGCCGATTTTATGACTTAATCGAAATCTTAATAACTTAATATATAAATTCAAAAAAATTATTAAAAATTAAAATTTAATTAAAACAAAAATTTTTTAAATGTTTTAATTTATTTTTTTAATATTATATTGCTTTGCTTTTATTAAACCGGTAAAAAATTTCATTTAAAGAATGAAAAAAAATTATAATTATTATTGAGCAGTTGTAAATGAAATATATAATTGTTTATATTCTCGTAATGAGAAAAATAATTTGAAAAGCGATTAACTAATAACAAAAATCGCAACCCGTTATTTTCAATAGTTTAGAGTCCCAACGTTGTTGGAAGAACTTTTATTATGTATCATTGCGAATCTTTGAGTTTACAAAAAATGTATAAAAATCGTAACCCAAGATACATTTTATTGTAGCAATTAACATTAACTAATGAAATTTGTATTTTTATTTTATCCCGCTTATTAGATTGTAAGAATAAAGAATAAGTTCGCCTAAAACCTTTTTTCCAATTTTAGTATTAAGAATGATGGATTCAAACTAAACTCTTGACAGAATATGTTAAAAGGAATCAAAATTATCGTTGGTTATTCAGATAAAATGGAGATTTGCTTCGTACATTTGTCTTGATTGAAGGAGTTTCTGGTTGCTCTTAGATTGCTGGTTGTGTATTTGGTTTCCGCATGAATGTATAAAGCATGGTGAGCTTCAATTTTAATTTAGTAATCAATTAGATTTTGATATTTTCTATTTCCATATTCGAATTTCCTGGCTATTATACTATAGTCTTTTCTATAATCATAATATAATGTATTTTTTTAAGGTCGCTTCGAAATTTTTATATTGATATGCAGCGTTTCGATCTTCTTCAACCATTAGTCGTTGCCTAAAGTAGTAAATAAATCAACGTTGTCTTTCATAAAACACCGAAATTATGGAAATAAATGAACAGATTTTAAAAAGTAATATGTGTAGATTTCAATATTATTACTTTTTATTAAATTTCAGAATATGGTGTTGACACAGGGTCTTAGTTTTATCTTATTTTTGAAATCACAGTGATTCTGAACCTAAGTAATCCATTTACATATGTTATGCCAAATTTGTGTAATTGCCGAATTTATGAACTAATGAATTTTTGGCGAATTCATTAACTATATGAAAAATTTTCATTTTAATATAAAAATTTCTCAATTCAAAATGAAAGATTATGTATTTATTATTAAGAAATATCAATTTAATATCAAATTCTGTATATTTAATATGATAAAATATCAATTTATCATGAAAAATCATCAATTTATTATGAAAAAATTAATTATATATAAGAAAAATCTTAACTTATTATGTAAATAGACTTCAAATGTAAAATTTTTATTCATAGTTTTTAAACTTCTTCCTTGGTGGCATCCTGAATTGCAAAAGTATGTATTTTAAAAGCATTTTTTCCTATTAGATTGATATTTTTTAGTATTAAATACACAAGTTTCTTATAAAATCGATCATTTTTCATATTAAATGAAAATTTCAATTTAATAATTGAATAAAATAATTTTTAAAAAATTGCTGAGTTCGTGAATTTGGCAATTACACAAATTCGGTATTACACATATACAAGATGCTTTTAATCTATGTTTTATATAATTTGGATCAAAAATATTTTGAATTTTATCTTAAAAGAATATAAATATATTTCAAATTACTAAAACATTAAAAATAAATGTAATAAAATAAATGTAACAAATTATATTTTGATTTTCAGTTGACTTTTATATTATTAAGATACATTTGTGAAGGTTAACTGGTTCAAAAAGTTTCTTAAAAGTCTTTACAGGTAAGCGTTAAAGGTAAATAGAAAATATTGGTCAATTGGCTATAATATTGACTTAGATATTGTAGGTTTTGATAATATGTTTTACTTTTAAACATATTAAAAGCTTTACGGAATTTTGTGGACACAATAGGATTTTAAAACCTCTTTTTTCAAGCAATCTTTCATGATATTTTTATTACTAAATTCCTTTTAAGAAATCCGGATGGGTTCTTGATGAAAACAGAGCTTGGAGGTTGTTTTAAAGGCTGATATAGTTCCTTAAAATGTAATATTTTAAGATATTTAATAAAATAATAAGTTTATTTCTGTTACATTTACTGATGAACTATAATTAGAATATTATTGTTTTTATTAAATAAATAAATCTGATAGACAGATGAATTTAAAAGAATGGAACTTTAGACTTGTTAAAAATTCAAAAAGGAAATCATTTTCTAAAATTTGTAGATGTAGATAAAACAAATAAGAACGGAAAAGGTCAGAAATTCAAACAAAAAAAATCAAAAGATTGTGATATTACGTTTGAACTAAGTAACTTTTAAGATTGATTTAATAAGTTATATAATTCTATAAAAAGTTTTTAATTATTTTAATAAAATTAAAAATAAAATTAAAAAAATAATTAAAATAGTCATTAAATTTATTATTGTTAAAAAAGATATTCAGAAAAATACTTCAAATAAAATAATTTTGAATCTAAAAAGACCAGAACAGATGATTAAGGCTAAATTAATATATTAGTCTGACACAGAAATACTAAGTAAAAGATTAAAGCAATAGAAAAGACCATGACGAGAAGGAAGCTGAAATTGTACGGACATCAGTTAACGAAAGAAGCACTAGCGAAGGTTTTGATTGAAGGAAGAGTGGAAAGAGAAAGACAAAGAGAAATACCAAAGAGACAATGGTCAGACGCTTAAAAGAATGGAATGGATTTAACATGAAAGGTCTGAGAAAATAGTCAAAAAATAGATAGATTTGGCGAAGGCTTAGCATAACTCGGCTGAGGTCCAAAAGAAAGAAGAAGTCTGACACACTAAAAGTAGTTTGAGTACATTTTTGGAACATTTTAAACTCTTTTGAGTGTGTTTCTAAGGCATCAATTTAAATTTTGCAAGTGCGACGCATTGTATTTTTAAGAGATAAACTGACATCTGTGAACTAGAATTTCTTAACTTAGTTGATAGGAAGCAGCTTCACTCTTAACCATGTATTACACTGCAGTGATCGAAATAAGAGATTATAATAAATATTTTTAAATTTTTTCTAAACATTTTGATTTATATTTGAATTCAGCATTATAATTTATGATTCATAAGTCATGCTTTAATATTTATTGTTAATATTCAATTATAATAATGCATTTTATTGCTTTTTTAGTTTGAAATGAAATGAAAATAAAAATAAAATAAAAGGTTTTAAATTGAGTGATATTGTGCAATATTCTTTAGCCTTATGGTAATCGCTTAAGGCAAAATTAATTTTAAAAATAGAAGGTTTTGTTTTATTTAATGGAGTGTAATTAGAATTGATTAAAATTATATGTATATATATATATATATATATATATATATAAAATATATATATATATATAAATATATATACTATATATATATATATATATAGACATATTATTTTAATATATGTACTATTTCTTATAACAGAAATAAATATATTTTACCTGTCAATACTTATTGCCGCAAGGTTTAAAATGGATGAGGTGCAAAACATCACATCCAGCATCATGAAAATATCACAATATATCCAGACAAATTCCCAGTAGCCATTGTTAACCTTGAAAATATAAACTTTTTATAATTTGCATAATTTTACTATTATTAAATAAATTAATAAAAATTAATTTGGTACTTTTGAATATATATTTGTTAAAGTATATTTTAAAAATTTTTGTTGAACATGTTTTAATCGGAATATCTGATCCCATATGGAACTTAATATTTTAATAATTCAAAAATATTAATAAAACCCAGTCCAACTAAATTTTTATACGTTAATTGTATTGGATAATAATAATTCTTTTATATATTTGTTATGATTATTATTTTTTTTATTAATATAATAATTGAAGATATTAAATATTGCGGCTGCTTTACTTTTCCCATTTTTTCTAAAAATCAATAGATTATATTGTATGATCAGTATTGATTCACAATGCAACCATATAATATTGATCAAAATTCGTCTGAACAATAGAAAACTCGTCTTTTGAAATTTTCGAGGTTCTATCTTTGCAACATTTTCAGTGATGAACAACCTTACTCGATTTACATAACCAATCAGTGTTTTGAAATGAAGATTTGTCTCTTCAATGTGGGCATCCCATCTCTTTCGAATGGTATTGAGCCTCTAGGCTCTATAGAGGATCCATCCAAACTAAAGAATCACTAGTAGCTCCCCGATAGGCCTCCTACGGGGTCGATAGTTTCGGTCTCCAAGATCTTTTCGGCTTCCCTGTGAGAATGACGGTTGTAATTCTATCTCTTCAATGCACGTGTATTGACACTTGTATCAAATCAATTAAAGATTAGCTTCTATTACATTACTGGATTTTGATTTTCTTGTTTGGTTGTCTTTTACCTTTAATGTTAATCAGACTACTTCACCTTTTTCGTTTGTTTTCTAAATTATATTCTTAAGTCTTCTAAATCCTTCTAATTATGCAATTAATTAAATCTAGTGCATTACTATATTAATATTTTATTTATAATATTTATTATAATACTTTATTCATCTAATTCTCATCGCTGAATACTATCAAGGTATATATATATATATATATATATATATATATATATATATATGAGGTATACAATATGAAGGAATATGAGGCTGGATTAAAAAGGTAACATCACTCTTTTGTTTTAAATGTAACATTAAATAGGGATTTTGTTAAAAGCTAGGTTGTTTCTGCATAAATACTTTTAACAAATTACAAACTCTTCAAAAATGGTTAAAAGCATTTGTTTACAACAAATACGTTTTTCAATTTCAAAGTACCCTTGAGGAAACTGTGTAGAAGTTTTTCATCGTCTAGGAGATTTTGTTCGTTGTAAGAGATCACAGTTTTATCAGAGTGTGGATTAGTTTCTTAACCATTATGAAGCGCCTTTAAATGACTATAAGTTTTACACCACACAAGTTTTCCAATCTCCTTATTTTTTAATTTTCATTACTTTTTATATTGAAAATTAAAAGTTTTACTTAGAAGTTGACAAATCTAGGAATTAGTTACTATTAATACGCGACATATATGGTATTAAAAATTACAAAAACTGTTTCATGCAACGACAGCAACGATAGATAAACTGAAAAATCACATAAGGATTATTTTATTTATCAACATTTAATCGTTCATAAAATGGCTCAAGTCTGTCGAAGCATAAATTTATTATGTTAACGTTTTTACTTAATGCGAATAAAATAGATATATAATTGTTATATCCAGTCGTACTTCGATTCTTTTTCAGTTGTCTTTCTTTTTGTTCTCCTTTTGTTGATTTAATTTGTTTCTATAGTTAGACTGACTCGGATATCTAAACTAATCTTTCCCTAATCTTAAATCATTCGTTTTACTTCAATGAAAGTTACAATTATTGAATCCTTAAATTACAGTTAAATTAATTATCTAATTTTAGTTTCTATTATTTCTTATTTTTATAATCATTATTATTTAAAATTATTTATTCTATAACTGCAATTATTAAATTTTAGTTATGAAACACATAAATAACTTTCTTTTACTTTTGTACTTTAACAGTTTCAATACAATTTCAAAAAATTATTATAAAATGGCAGCTTGTTTTTTTGAATGTCTCGGACAGTATTACGAACCAAAATATTCTCACGAAAATATACTCAATTATTATTTAGTATATATAACTTTATATTTGTATTTTCAAAATAACCTTTCAGGTACATAATCAGTCGCGGAACAAGTGAGAAACAGAACCTAAAATTTAATCTAAATTATATCAATTCAAACGTATGCAGTTGTGTTGAAAAAACCTGAATTTATTCATAATTTGTATAAATTAAAATGATTTATGAAATTGAATGATCTTGACAGTAAGGGGACAAAAAAGTAATAACCAGTAGCTACTATATGTATTTCATTTGTTTTGTCTGTCTTGCACAAATGGCGAAACCGGTAGCGAAACAAGATCGTTTCTCAAGGAAGGCACTTTTGTGTGTTTGGTAGAATTTCAAAGGCGTGATTCACTTCGGGCTGGTTCCAAATGGTCGTACCACCGACGCTGACCTTTACTGCGCCCAACTTGATCAAATGTATGCGGCACTTGGTGAGAAATAACCCGCTTTGATCAATCGAAAGCAAGTTCTTCTACAACAGGACAAGGCAAAACCGCACACCGCCAAACAATCAAAGGAAAAAAATCAAAAATCTCGACGCCTTTGAACTTCTTCTACACTCAGCGTATAGTCCGGATCTTGCGCCATCTGATTATCACCTTTTTCACTGTATGATACACTTTCTTCGTGGTGGCAGCTTCAATAATCTGGCCGAAGTCGAAAACGGGTGTCACCAGTTCTTCGCTTCTAAGAACAAGTATTGGTACCACAGCGGGATTGAACAACTTGCCCATAGATGGGTTCAAGCTATAGAATCAAATGCCCTTTACTTTGAAACTTAAATGTTTTTTTGTTGTAAAATTATGTTTAAAATTTTAATAAAAAATACGAAAAGACTTTTGGTTCACTCTAATATATACAATTTTAAATTAAAAAACCATATCTCAGTCATTTAAAGTTGAAAATATGTTTTGTAATAAATCTCCTACTCCTTTGAATTTTGTATTCGGACGTTGTTCATCAATACACATGTAATGGGTCCAATCCCACATACTTTGTAGAGACTGTTCGTCATCTCTATAAATGGGTCCAAGAACACGCTTATAGAATGAGTAAGAGTAATACTGTTCAGAATTGGAAAACTTGTAAATGTGATTTGAGTTTAAATAATTTCAACATTCTGTACAAGCATTTTAAAAATTACTGGGAGAGAGTGTCTTGTGAAGCTTTAATAATAAGGTCTTATGGCACTAACAACCGGCACTCTCAACCAATTTATTAAGAGTTTTTATATTAGTTTTACGTAGTAGATCACAATCATCAATATCATAATTATAAGTATAAAGAAAAGCTAAAAATCAGTGTTCTGAATATGACGGTAAAAACATCAAAATATATTATCGAAAAAATATTTTGAAATGGCTTATCTTTTGTTTTTTTAAAAAGTTTAGATTAATTATAACCGATAAATTTTAAAAATAAAATATTTAATAAAAAATTTAAAATAAAGCAATAATAAAGTTAAACTGATGTTTATAAAAACAAAAAATTGGGTAAAATTTATAATGTGAAACAAAATTATTTTAAAGGAAATTTGTTTGTTTGTGTATTGTTTGGGGATATTTGATTTGACGACTGAGTGTTTGCTGAAGTTACTGACTGTACATTTGCTTTTGGTCGTGGTGGATTCAATATTTCTTAATTTTTTGAATTTGTTTGCCACTTTGTTTAGTAAAACAAAAACATAAATTTTTGTTTATTCATTTAATTTGTTGAATTTTTCTTTATAATGATTTTTTTGAACACCACATATATATATATATATATATATATATACATTGTAAGGTAAAATCTATATAATAGGGATAAAAACAAGAC
>MQRK01210353.1:0-15363 GCA_001938485.1 Girardia tigrina | reverse complement strand
GGTGATCGCGACCGTTGCCAGGGGGCCCGGCGGCCAATCGGAAGCGTTGCCAAGGTGATCGCGACCGTTGCCATGGTAACCGCGACCGTTGCTAAGGTGATCGCGACCGTTGCCATGGTGACCGCGGCCGTTGCCATGGCAACCACGGTAACTAGTTACGACCCCCCCCGGGGGGGGGTGGTGGAGAACATACATTTTTCCCCTACTATGTTCTCGTAAGCGATAAAATAATACTTAGTGATAAAAAATAGAAATAGAATAAAAAATTTATCAATCAAGAACAATGACTAGTTACAAAAGTTTTGTCGTGAATTGTCGAAATGGCAATTCAAATTGAGATATCAATAAATGCATTGAAAATCCAATTAGTGTTTTTAATAGTGACAAAATACAATTTGGAAATTTTAACACGTTTTTTATGTAATTAATTATGTAGGATGAAGAGAAAATAAACGCCACCAATGACGCTCCTAACAAACATTAATTGGATTTGTTGCTAACTTCTCACAGAGATCAAGGGTACATTCATGAATAAACTGATTACAAAAAATGATACCATACATTGAGTGTCTGACAAATCAATTTGAAAAAAATAGTAAAAATGCCGAAAATCATTTTGTTTTCTTAATATAAATGTAAATTGAATGTATTATGTCAGTTGGGCAATGATTGTTTACGAATCATAAAGCAAAATAACTGGAAAAATTAATAAAGGAAAACAGTAGATTACTTTTGAAAGACAGTTCTACATCTGATTGATCTAAGAAAGTATTCGAAGTATCATTAGACATTAAAAATATGCCTAAATATTGCTTAATTGTACCATATTCTGATGGATTTAAAAACTTTATGCATTGCAAAATTATATCACGATCTCATAAAATTCAAAATCTGTTCAGTAATAAATCTATTACACCTTTAACATTTTGTTCTGATATTGTTTGACTATAAATCCAATGGTTGTTATTAAGAACATTAATTGGGTTTTCTTTACATTTATTTATATCAAAATTTGAATTGTCATTAGAACAATTCTCCGTAAAACTTGCGTAGCTCGTCATCGTTCTTGATTGATAATCTTTAAAAATATTCTCTAACTTCTTATTATTCAAACAAATTAAAATTTAATTATTACAAAAATAATTTATACTTTAAATTTGAAATAATTTTTATTTATTTTAAGAAAATATTATTTATGAAATATTAGTTTAATTTTAAAGTGATTATTTATTTTTAAGACTTGATTAAACAACTCGACGTTTTATTAAAATATCAAACTTCCATTTGTGTGGGAGAAACATACCAAACAACACACAATAAACACCATTCAAAAATATTCCTCACAGGTGTGATGTCACATAAATTGAAGAGTGTATGTAAACGAATTCAAGAACATGGTTGAAAAAACAGTAAGAGTAACTGCAGAATATAAGAACAAATGTAAATGTGATGTTAATATTGATAATTTGAAAATTATATGTGAGCATTTTGACAGTTGTTGCGACAGTGTCGTGTGAAGCACCTAATTAAAGTTCAATCGGCAATCTCAACCAGTTTATTGAGAATTTTTGTTTATCGTGGATTCAATCGATTACATCATCATCATTTTTGTATTTATATGCTGGTGAATTAATTATTAATCAGTGACCTGAAGATGACGGTTGATCCATCGAAATATATTGTCTAAATTATCATTGGATTTCACCTTATCACAATAACAAAAGCATACAATAATGAAAATGAAGACAATTAAAATTTATTGAGTACATTTAGATTGGTTGAATTTCACCCATGAATATTTTAGTGTCACTACTGACTGACAGAAGGATCGGTTCTCGAGGATGGAAAGCAGTTTCGTTAACACTACCGACATGCCCCGGTAATTTATACATGATCTGACTGGTGTACATGTCCCAGACGTAGACATTCTTATCGGCACTTCCACATGTCACTCGCTTTCCATCGATCGACCACGCACACCTTAAGAGATTTTTCTCGAAGTTATGTTGATGGCCTAACATAATCTAGACGAGACACGAAACAAGAATCGATAAAGGCTTATCATAATTGGAAAAAATTCAACCTTCGTACAACGTTCGTTTCTCACGAACGGTCTTATATCCCACACTCGGAGAGTATTGTCCATCGAGTTCGATAATAGATAATTACCATCGTGACTTATGGACACAGACGTGATCGTATCATTGTGTCCGGGGAATGTTTGGATTATTTTCCTTTCGCGAACATCCCACTGATTAATTACATTTTCAATTCCGGCTGAAAAAATGTATTCACCATTTTGAGTATAAGCCACATCCAATACCTGTATCGATGGAAATATCAAGAGAGTCATTGATCGGATGTGCAATCGAATAAAATAAGGAAATATGAAGACAATAAATACGGAATTCCTTCTTTTGAAGAACAAAACAAGTACAGTATGATTCAATAATGATAAATACAGTCTATTGCGGTCAACCCGAATACCAAAAATGTACAAGTTAGCCGTAAATCGAGTAAGGGGCTGTTCATTTAATAGGTACGCAAAAAATCGGAATTTTTGACCCCAAATGTTACGCAAAACTAAATTTTCTAGTTCTCAAACTTTTATTTGATAATCAAAAAAATATAAATTGTTTCATTTCCGTCACTGAGCCAGCTTCCTACCTTATATGTCCTCCTCCCAAGGGCAAGTAGTAAATCTAATTCTTTTTTGATTTACTAGTTAACTTCAACCTTTGGCAGTCGTAAAATTTGTGATGTCGCTACCACAGGTCGCATTTTTTAAAATACATACATCCATATTTACATAATTGTTACAAAAACTATTTCATTGGAAAACATGTTTCGCCACTTTTGTGGCATCTTCAGTTCTGTATTTAGTTAGAAAGTTAAAGTATTGTTTCTAACTAGTAAAATTTCTCATTACTTCTCAAATAAATCTAAAACACAATTGGGTTTGAAAGCAAATTTAGTTTACCAATATAAATGTCACAAGTGTGAATCTTATACATTTGAGATACTAATTGTCACCACCGAACTAGAATTGCAGAACACATTCAATCAAGTAGCAAAAGCTCAATTTTGGACCACATAGTGAAATGTCATGGAACTCAAAAGAGGGTATTTGATAATGATTTTCGGGTTTTGATTAGTAACTTTGATCACAATTGTGAAACGACAATTACTAAGCACTCTTGATAAAGTTTTGTAAACCTAGTCTAAATGTGCAACGTGATTCGTCCAATCATATTAGAGTATTTTGGCGTAACACACTGTGACGTAAGGGTCATCTTTCTATATAAACAATAACTTTCAACTTAAACTATTTCACTTTGTTTTTTTGTTATTCTTTATCAAGGTCTTAAATCAATTTAACAATCATCAGAAAATGTGTTCTTCTTGTAAAAAGTTTGAAGGGACCCATGTAAGTCTTTCTGCTCAGAATACACTTATTACAAAGAAATGTTACAAACTGCACACGTTCACAAAATACTGTAGAATACTGTATTTTGGAGTCTCCAAAATGTACGTGTACATTGTAATGCTAGTAAGTTTTGTAAGTTTTCAATGTATGCCATCTCTCAAAACAGTCACCAGGATACAATCCCGGATTCCGCGGACAGGTTTTACAATAATAAACAGTCTTTCGGCGCTCTCCTTTCACTTTTCTATTACTGCACGCTGACAGTCCCTAATAGGGAGAGTCTAACTCGACATTACAAGTGAATAGGACAGCTGTAAACACCATGTCGAGCTATACTCAACATACGGCCGCTACTGGTGCATTACAATGTCGAGTAAAGCTCGACATACGACTGCCAAAGGTTAAAATTATTTTACCGAATTTATGAAAGAACGAAATTTCGCAACATATTTTTCTACTTAGAAATTTCTAGCTTTTTCTACATTGAATTCAGTAAACTTTCACTTGATACATGTCACAAATTTTCTGTGCGACAAATCACCAAAATTTAAGTAATACTTTGTAAAATGTGTCTCACTTGCTTCTTTATTCGCTGAAGTTTATAACGAAGAAATTACCGTGTAAATTCGAAAATGACTCATTGTCCTTCGGCAATACCGATATAAATATTTAGAGCTCACTATTAAGGACAATTCCTTAATGTTAATTTATTTCACAATTTTTGTAAGATTGTCTGATTTTTTCAGAATAACAAATTCCTGAACACACCCCTTTAAGTGTTATGTATTAAATGAACAGTCCCTAATCCGAGTAACTGTTCGAATTGACGTAATATACATAACAAAAGTTGCTCCCGTGATAAAAAAGCATATTTGGCACCTAATTTTTTAATTTTATGCGTGTTAATTAAAAGTAAACTAGTAAATCAAATTTTTATATCCATTATTTATGCAGACAGAACTGAACTTTGCCAACACAGTTTTAATTAAAAGAAAATAATTTTTAAAAAATACAATAAAAATTATTATAAATTACTTATAATTTATAAGTAGATGCTTTTATATTAATATTGTTCTGGAACTCTGATGAACCGTTTTCTTCAATTCTTAAAAAGTTTTTGTTGATCAAATGTTCACATAATCATTTATTGTCATCGACAATGAGGAAGTGTGTAAAGTTTGAAGAAAATTGATTGAGTCAAAGGGCTTTCAAAAATATATTTCTAAATTCTATGGATATATATATATATATATATAGAAAGTAAGCTAATATAAAGAATGGAAAAAATGGATTTTACTGACTTGAATTATAGACGCAAGATATATTACGCAATCATATACTTTTCGGAAATGAGGAATAAAAGTACAAGGTTCTGGTTTTTGTTCTCATACAGTCGTTCGGTTTTTCGAGCGAAAATTATATTAGAAAACCAGGAGAATTTTTCCGTGCTCGGATTAGCCGGAATAGACTGCACAGTATAACCTCTAAATTTGGTGGAAATTGAGGAATGTGAAACAACTGATTTAAGATTAAATTAAATCTTAAATATATATTTTTTATTTCGAAAGAGACCAGAGCGGTATTATTTCCAATGAGCACTATAACAAATGGATTTTGATTTGGGGAAAATATCTAACAAAAAACAAGACTGGAAAAGTAAAGTCGTCGAAATATTAAATATCTTTAACCCTTTCCAGCCCAATGTTGCCATGTGGCAACATATTTGACAAATTAAATTACAGTTATCTCTTTTACCCAATTTAAATTTTACACACAGTAATAGTTTCTAAAAAGTCTCATAGATGACACTACATATATTAGAATGCAAAAAAGCGCGATTCTCACTTGTTTCTTAGCAATTTAAATCAACATTGTAACGGATATTCAATGCTCCAATATTTTGCTTAAATAATAATTTGTGCTGGAAAGGGTTAAATAAAATAAGGGACCATCCATATGTACGCACTGAAGGGGGAGGAGGGGGTGTTTAAATTTAAAAGATTTTGCGTATGGGTGCGTCTCAAGCATTTTCTGTGACGGGCGCTCGGGCAAACTGATGTCGACGATGTAAGTTTTGGTGTCCGGTGAGTTGTCGAACAGTTTTGTGAGAAAATCGAAACAGTTTTCGATGCATAAATCCTCTAATGATCTGATATGCATTTGGAGATGTATGAATATATAATATAGAGATTGAGAAAGAGAGAGAGATAGATAAATATAAAGAGGTTGTGGTAAAAAAAAACTTCAAGTAAAAAAATGCCAGAATGAGATAAAAAGAAAATAATCGAAGAATATTGAAAATGTTTATTTCATTTAAAAAGATTCGAATTTATCCACCGGAAAGAGAATTATTTACATTATTAAAAGAAAATTAATTTAATTAATTCTTTTTTTTGCATTAATTTCCGACATTTTTTCTGTTCTAATGTTGTCGATTCACTCCATTGTTTTTTTTTAAATTAAATTTCGCATGTTTTACAAAATTTTTTTGTTATTAAGTTTTGATAAAATTAAATTAGTTAATTAATAATTAATTCAGTTAAAATTAAATTAATAAATTGTGGTCACTACAGTGCGTATGATAATGGGGGTGGGTAATTATTAAATATGTGAACTTGCAATGGTTTTCTTAGAAACATCTTTTTATTTTTCTGCTCTGCGAACACACCATCATTCTATCAACAAAGGAGGAATATACAATCTAATAAAGAATTAAATGTTGGTGTAAAAATATAGAGTTGGAATTGTAAGATTCCCTGACGCATATTGTTGTTGTTCTGTTCCTTTTCGCTTTACTCTAATAATATAGGGGATTTTGCATATAATGCGCACAGCAGCATTTGTTATGATACAGTGTTGGTTGGAAGATATTTAGAACATTGTATAAAAATGGTGGTTCGAGACTCAATTTGTATGTGCATATGGTAGTTCAAAATGTACAGGGTGCAATGGGGGGAGGAGGGGGGTTAAAATATTAACTTTTTTGCGAATGTAATAAATGGATGGCCCCTAAATTAAATACGTGTGGAGTGTTATACATCAGATCTTTGGATCCTTTCAACTTTATTGATTATTTTTAAATGATTTATTGACGACGTTTTGGTTACATAATCATCACCTGAACTTCAGGATTCGAGTGGCGAGCGCCGTGTCCCACAGCATGAGCGACTTGTCGGTGCTCGCTTTTTTAAGAAATTAATAATGGAAAAAATGCTTCTGAGTGTCGCATTCCGCGATCGGTAGTTACAATTTATAGAAGTTAGCTTTAAGGAACGATTTTGTGATTTATTTCCATCATTTCAGGTGTGATCGGATAATGATTTCCAAATATTTGATTATGTTATGTTTGCATTTTAGAATCAGTTTTTGTTTTCAAATTACAATTCAGATTGTAAATGCCTTGAAATTATAAAATGAGGAAAATAAAACATTCTCGATTTTAAATGAAAAAACCTTATTTGATGTATGAATCAATTTTGAAATAATTTCGGCCTTTTAGAATTTGGTCTTTTGGGAATTCGGTCTTGTGAGAATTCGGCCTTTGGGGAATTCGGTTTTTTGGGGATTCAGTCTTTTGGGATTCGGTCTTTTTGGAAATCGGTTTTTTGGGATTCGATCTTGAGAGAATGCGACCTTTTAGAATTCGGTCATTTGGGATTTGGTCATTTGGGATTCGGTCTTGTGAGAATTCAGTCATTTGGGATTCGGTCTTGTGAGAATGCGACCTTTTAGAATTTGGTCAATTTGGATTCGATTTTGTGAGAATTCGGCCTTTTGGGAATTCGGTTTTTTGGGGATTCAGTCTTTTGGGAATTCAGTCTTTTAGGATTTCAGTCTTTTGGGATTCGGTCTTTTTGAAATTCGGTTTTTTGAGTTTCGATCTTGAGAGAATGCGACCTTTTAGAATTCGGTCATTTGGGATTCGAACTTGTGAGAATTCAGTCTTTTGGGATTTGGTCATTTGGGATTCGGTCTTGTGAGAATTCGGCCTTTTAGAATTTGGTCAATTTGGATTCGATTTTGTGAGAATTCGGCCTTTTGGGAATTCCGTTTTTTGGGGATTCAGTCTTTTGGGAATTCAGTCTTTTTGGATTCGGTCTTTTTGGAATTCGGTTTTTTGGGTTTCGATCTTGAGAGAATGCGACCTTTTAGAATTCGGTCATTTGGGATTCGGTCTTGTGAGAATTCGGTTTTTTGGGAATTTGGTCAATTTGGATTCCGTTTTGTGAGAAATCGGTCATTTGGGATTCGGTTTTTTGGGAATTCGGCCTTTTGGAATATGGTTGCTTAGTATTCAGTCTTGGAATTCGGTCATTATCCTGTTTTTTATCAAAAAAATATTTTAATGTAATAAATCCCGGTGCCGAGTTGTCCTATATTCCTGGAGCATCGGTTACACTGTAAAATTAGAATCTCCTCTTTCAAAAAGTGTTTTTCAGAAGAGCTTTGATTCACATTTCGAGCGCCAATGGATCAATAAAAAAGAGTCGCTTCAAATCATAAAAGCTCAAATTAATTGTTGTAACATGTCGTCATCATTATCCGATAATGTGCTGAATTACGAAAATAAGTCAATAAATCACGATGGGATACGGAATCATAGAACATGGTCAATTATAGAACATCCTCGATAAAGTTATTCTACATGTACGCTCATTATAACGCGGTTTCAGTTACACTTTCCCCTTGATTTAAATATCTTAAGCTGTTGACATACAGCAAATGTAGACATGAAGATAAAGTCCCAAATAAACAGATCACAAACCGGAAATCTGGCGTCGAGCGTGTGCACGGTGTTCTTGCTGCGCTTGTCCCAGATGCGGATCTTGTTGTCGTCCGAGCCCGAGCAGAACAACTCGCGATTGCTAGCGACCGGCGACACGCAGTTGACGATGCTCGTGTGTCCCTTGAACTTCTTGACGCGCGTGGCGGCCGCCGTGTCCCACAGCATGAGCGTCTTGTCGGTGCTCGCGCTGTACATCCAATCGCCGTCCGCGCTGATCGCCAGGTCGAGGATCGCGCCGTTGTGGCCCGCCATCACCGCGATGTTCTCGCAGTCGCCGTACGTGTTCCACAGAAAGATCTCGCGGTCGTATCCGGCTGACGCGAGCCACATTCCGTCCGGAGAGAACTCACCGCAGAAGATTTCGCCCTTGTGACCGCTCAGGAGCATATTGGGCGCCTGCAGAGCCGACGTTCTCGGAATACTGCTCAAATCGCCGATCGAATAGATTTCTCGCCGCTTCTCCGACAAAACGAGATCGGTTCTCGGTCGTTTTGCCGTTAGAGCGTGGGAATATTCGATTGGGCGTTTGGAAATCGTTTTGGAACTCATTTCTAGAAAAACAGGTACATTAAAATCATTAAAATTATCATTTGGTTATATGTTTATTGGTAAAAAAGAGACAAATAAAAATACTATCAAACAAAAATTGAAATTCGTACCTAATTAGAATTTTAAAAACAATTATTTAAACAAAATTGATTTGAAATTTCATTGGAATATTTAAATTGATTGAAAAATTCATAATATTTTGTTCGTGATGATAACTTAGAAATTTTGTTATTTTAATATTTGATAATTAAACAAAATGAGTTTATTTTATAGGAAGTTATAAAAGTTTGAAAATCTTTTTTATGATCACGGTTATTTTGTTTCGTTTGTATAATTTTTTTAAGAACTTTTTGTTTGAATATTTTATTTCAAGAATAAATTTTTTTTAATCATTTATTAGTCATTGAAATTTTTTAATAAACTTTGATAGATGTGATTTACGAATATAAATTTGCATTTCTTGTTAGTGCTTTCGATAAGGTAATCAGCTATTTTCCTGAAATTAATAATAATATTAAAAGATGGTACCATATATTTTAGCTAAAGGTTGAATTATTATGACTTTTAATTTAAAAGTTTTTAAACAAGAATCTATTTGAATAAAAAATTAATTAAAATAAAATAAACTATTTACAGTGAATTGAATAAATTAAACTAATATCCCTAGGACCCATTAGCCAATTTTACGATCTTTTTACTTCTGCAGAATTTTTGAGTTCAACAAAAAGATTATTGATTTTTAGAATATCTAATAATTATTATGAATCTTATCAAATTGTCGTCCATTTTTAAATGTCTTTCAATTAGTTGTCCCTTTTATAAAATTAGTGATTATTTTCTTCAATATACTTTTCACTTTTATATTGTGAAATTCAATTAGCAACAGATGTCATCCTTCGGATGATATTTCAACAAGTTTTTGATCTCTATACATAATGAAGAACTTAAAGTTTAATTCTTTCCATTTTTCCCAATAATTTCTAATTTCTTAACAACCTCTTGTTTTCAACCACTTCTAATTTTATTCAAAAGTTTTCTAATTTAACTTTTAAATTGCTTAATTAATGTAATTAGTTTTAAATTTATAATTATCAAAAAATATTAAATAACTATGTCATGTTGGTATCGTATATAATTTATTAATCTTAATATTTATATAGAAAATTTAAACTATGTTTTAAGTATTCTTAATTTATATTTAATTTAGATATTTTTTATTTATTAAATGTAAACAAATACATTTTAAACCAATGGATGGAAAACCCGGATAATGATTGATGCATTGGGTTTCCGATTATAGATATGAAATCTTTCGAAAGCTCAACAAAAATAATTTCTTTACTGGTTCACTCTTCTAGGTGGTTTTCCTAGAAAAGTAATTTTTTTTTTAGAATTTAAATATAAACTTTGTGTGTAGTGATTGCGGATTGTTGAAAGATATTTTAACTTTAATAATTATGAGTAGATTTTTATTTTAACGAATTGAACAACAGAACAATTTTCTAAAATAATTACCGATAAAATAATACCGACAAATTTACAATATTAATTTATATATATAAATATAATAACTACAATAAAATGTGTGCAGTATTTACATATTTTATTTGCTTTATTATTGAACAGATTCACCGTCCAATATTTAACCTCACTTCTATTTAAAGATTGTTATTATAGATAGAAATATAATTTTAAAAGAGAAATCTTTTTCAATTTAATAATGATAAATTTGCAGATATTATGGAAAAACTATTAACCAATATTATTCCTGTCGGTTACTTAGTAAATTCAATGACTCTTTCCAATAATGACGATTTCTCAATTTCAATAGTTGAATTCACGAATCAAATTAATCAATCTTTTCTTTTATTTCTCTTCCAATAAACTGCGTAATTTAACCAAATGATATCTTCTTGTAATATCTCGAAGTCATTTGTAATAAATTAAATTTGTCACTTATCTGCGTGAACTTTTGAAATAAATTTTGCAACTGTCGCTTGTCCACATAAACGTTTAAATAAAATGAATTTATCGTTTTCCGCATGTTGGGARCGTTCATAAAATATAAAATTTTTGTATTTTATCAAATTATTAAACAAACAATTACATTCCGTAAAATATTGTTATAAATATGATAAAATAAGATTTTCAGAAATTTAATGTAAAAGAATTAATTTAAGTAAGAAATAAAATAAATTTTATAGGGTTATTAAAAGATTTATGTAAATATTTATTATAAAGTAAAAAAAGTTAATTTCAAATTTGATGAAAATATTTATTTGAAATAAAATAAAAAGTAATTTAAGTTTGATATTTATTTGCGAAATAAAAGTATACTAAACCATTTTGATAACTTTTAAATCAAAGTAAATTTAAAATGTGGTTATAATTTTTTTGTAAAATGTAATTATAAATTTTTTGGAAAATGTAATTATAATTTTTTGGAAATTAAAATTGGAAGTAAAAAATAATTGAAGAACCATTAAATCGACTTAAATAAAAAAATGCGATTTTAATTTTTTTTTGAAAAAAAAATTTTTATAAGAAAAATAATAATAATCTACTATTATTTATATTTTTATTACATTTATTCAATAGATGCATGAAAAATACTTATTTACAAGACGTACGGGAACCCAGTAATTGACAAAGACAGGCGTTGAATGTAGATTTACTTTCTTTCATTTAATGTTGGTAAAGCTTGAGAGCAGAGAAATTAAGTTAAATAATATTATAACGTTGATTTTGTGATGTTCCAAATTGATGAGGAATAAAAATTATGTATTGAATTATTTTGTAAAGTTTATTGTAAATTTTATTATAACTTGATTTAAGACAGGTGTGGGCAACCTTTTGACAACCGAAGGCTGCATGAAACTTATTAGTAACATCGAAGGCCGCATTTTGATTTCACCAATATTCTTGTATAAATTCCTAAAATTGTACATATATACAGCTATTGTATAATACGGATAGAACAATAATACACAGACACAAACCAAGAAAATGTGTTAATCAGTTAATCATATTTGTTGCTAGACAAGCAAAACGCGACTCAAAATTATTTGTTTTCAAACGTAATCGATCTTGTTAATGAGCGTCAGTCCACACTATACGATTCCTACACTTAAAAAATTTCATGTGCAAAAAAGTCCTTTCACATATATCTTTAAACCTAAATATTTACTTTTTAAAACACAAATCTTTAATCTTTAATCGTTAATCTGACTCCAATTAATCAGTAATGACTTTCAACATAAACATATAAATAATGAACACAAATTCTTTTATGAAACTTTATTTTCAAATAACAAAAATTAACGCGTCAAAAATAATAATAATTCAATTCTTTGATGACAGAACACAGATTACAGTAAAAAACTGTGAATCTCAAAAACGAACAATAATTTTTAAATTAATTAAAACCTTTTTCTCCCATACGGGATACTTATGATTTTATACAAATTAAAAAATATATATTAAAGAACAGTTAGAAATTTTACTTGACATCCTTTTTTATTTAGTCGTTAAAAGAAATTTTTGTGCAAACTAAACAAAATGGGCTGCTGTTTATATAGTGGTTTTCATCAGCCTTGAAAATTGATCAAATAAAACAAAGACTAAAATATTTTTAATTTTCACTTCAAAATTTTGTTAAACTAAATATTATTTTGTTTGAAATTTATAATTTTACCAATAGAAATATTTTAAATTTTGCTACGTAAAATTTTGTTAAAAATGTTCGTATGTATTTTTCGAAACTCTAACATATATGCTGCCAAAGCAAGTCAGTACTCGACGAGCGTGATTGCGCCGATTGGGATATTGAACAGAACTCTTCCAGAATGAAACCAAATCCACAGTATGCTGCATTAAAATCTGACGAGAGACGGCATTCTCACTGAGCTCAAAAATCTCCAATTGATATATTTCCTCCACAGTCTCAGGTTCGACTAAATGCGATTGAGATACCAATCACAAGTTATCCTCTTGTCATGAAAAATCAGAGAATCGAGCTTCGAACTCAGCAATAAGTAAAGTGAACACATCACAGAAGTCATCATAATTAATTTCTGCATTAGGATGTCTGGTAATCAATTCATGTAGAAGGGGAAGGTGTTCAATAGTAAGGAATAACTTTCCATCAAACTTGCTGTGAAACAGCTTCAATTTTTGCATGGACACTTTGATACAAAGCCACAGGTCACGTATAGTTTGATTTTGCCTTGCAGCTGTAAGTTGAGACCATTCAAGTGTTCTAAAATATCTCCAAGGAATTCAAGCTTCAAATAGAAGCTGATATCATGCAGTTTACATTCCACACTTTTTGAGGTGTAAAATTCTTTTATTTGGTCTTGCAACTCAAAGATTCTTTTTACGACTCTTCCTGTAGATAGCCAACGAACATTTGTGTGATACAAAATATCTTCCTTTTAAGTTGAAGAAGAAGAGGTCTGTCAGACGGATGATAATAATCTGGCTTTGATAATTAAACTTATGAAAAACAAAAACGTTGAAGATCAATATCCTGGAGAACTTCAGAATGCAGAAAGAGAAGCCCAGGTGCTATAGAGAAATCGGAAGGACTTGCTATTTAGAGGAGACTTGCTATATGTTATTCGCCAAGAGGACTATAAACTTCTTTTACCAAAAAAATAGAAGAGATGAAATCATCGACCATGCCCATATGTTGCATGGGTACATCGGAGTCAGCAAAACAACAGCTCTTCTAAATGAGAAATTCTACTGGCCAGGTATGTCTTTTGATGTTAGAATAAGAATAGGAAAATGTAAAGAATTTCAGAGCCGAAAAAATCAACGACCAGACAAATAAGACTCATTGATCCTTAAAGACAGGGTACCCCTTTTGAACAATATCTATTGATGTAACAGAACCACTTCCAGAAAGTAAAAATGGATGTAGATACATCTTGGGAATTATTGATAACTTATCAAAATACCCCATGCTGATACCACTGAGAAATATGACTGCGAAAACGATATGCAAATCCATTTTGACAAGTGGATCGTGCAATTTGGAATCCCGGACAGGATACTCTCAGATAGATGTACTGCTTTTGAGAGCGAGACTGTACAGGAACTTTGTGCTCTTCTAGGAATTAGAAAATTACGGAGCTCACTATATTATCCTCAAGGTGACGGGGTAATTGAGAGACTATTTGATACAGAAAAAGACATGCTTTACGCAACAGCGAAGTCATCTGGATGTGAATGGGAAGAGGCGATCCCCTTTGTTGAATTTTGACTAAGATTTACAATTTGTAGAAGCACTGGATTCTCTCCTTTCGAGGTGATATTTGGTCGGAAAAGGAGGTCTTTCTACTCGGAAAAGAAAGTGAGTCCAGCAAATGATGGAAATTATTGCAAATATATCACAGAGCTTCAACAAGTGTTACTAGTGGTGAGCCAACAGATCAAGAATAAACAAGAAATTAAAAAGCCAACTACATCAGGTTCAGGGAGTTGTCTGGCAATTTGTGATCTAGTGCTGGCTAGGATATTACCGCGAATCAAAGGAATCGATATGCCGAGATACGAAGGGCCATATGCGGTGATCGCTAAACTGGGGAAGCATGCGTACAGATTAAAAANGATTAGTGACGGAAGAATAATTGAGAGAAATGTGGTGGATATCAAAAGATTGAGAACATCACAAAATGACACGAGAAAATCAGAAAAGGCTACAACAATTATGTCAAAAAGTATTAAAAATGATTATCATGATGTACATGAAGAAGACCAGATGCCAGAGGAAGATCGATGGAATATTATTGAAACAAGATTGAGACGCAATCCAGTTCGAGACCGACAGAAGCCTAAAAGATAATGAAATTTAGTTGTTGAACAGGGCGAGTGTTGAATAATTATGTAAATATTAATGTATTTTGTAAATATTAATGTGTATGTTGTTTTAATAATCGTTATTGTAAATTTTAATTCAATAAAGTTAAATATTCTCTTTCACAACAGAACGTGATGATCTCACATATATTCATATATATATACTTATATATATTTAATTTAATTATTTAATTTAATTAAATTTTATTTAGCTTTTTATTTAATTTATTTAATTTCTTTTTACTAAAAGAAAAAAAAATGGGACTCGTTTGGATCAACAATTTTGACACCATGTGGAGTCGACAGTGACCTCTAATTCAGGTCTTCGTATGAAATTGTTTTCATGGAATCCAAAGACTCGATCATGCCAAGCCGTCGAGTTTTGAAGTCATCACACCGTGGGACTGATCTTCGATGGGGAAGTCTACGGGGAGAGCAGAGCGGTTACGTGGAAGAAAAGACACACCCGATACAGATCCTTGGAAAACAAAGTTCAACACAATCGGGTGGCTGGAGCAGCGTTCTGGATCACAGAATTATTTTTCAAAAATATTAAATTAGTGTTCACAAGACTCAAAAATACATCAAAAAATTTTCCATACTAAAATTTAATAAAATTCACTAAATATACTGAAAATTTGTTTTCATGAAATCTTTTCTATTTAATAAAATTCTTGATGGTTTAAAATTTAATAAAATACAAGTAGGGGAAAAATGTATGTTCTCCACCACCCCCCCC
>MQRK01210339.1:18959-30555 GCA_001938485.1 Girardia tigrina | reverse complement strand
TTTTCCAAGTTGTTTTAAATGATCCAGGACTGTTGAATGACTAATGCCAAACCCATCTGCAAGTTCTCTGATTGTTGTACAGGGATCTGTTTCCACCATTGTCCTCAAATTGTCGTTGTACACAGCAACTGGACGACCACGACCTTCTTCATCTTCAAGGTTTTCATCTCCATCAGAAAATTTTTCGGAACCATCGTTGCACTGTGCGCTCAGAAGCTGTGCCCTTGCCAAACGCTTTATTGATATTGCGAGCCGTTTCTGCTGCTTTACGACCCAGTTTAAATTCGTACAAGAAAATTGCTCGAATTTTAATTTTTTCCATTATTAATTTAGCACCGTCAATATTGTAAAAAATAACAGCAATGTGTTAATAATGGCTATAGGAATATACAGCTAGGCATAAGATTTCAATTGATATCTAACACTAATGCATTTAAATTTATATACATATCAAAGTAGATAAACAAAGTATCAAGCTCAAAAACCGCCATTATTTTTCGACCAACCTAATATAATATATCATTAAATTGTGATACATAAATTACAAATGACCGTATTAGAACAATGACAAATCGTTCATATTGTGTTGTGTAATGATCATACGCGCAATTTAATAACTTTTTGATCTCTGCTTGTAACTATTGTTTTATTTGAACGCAAGAGTTGATTATAATGAACATCAATATATTTGTGGTGACTTCTCACATTTATGCTACAACTTATTGTTTTTTTCGGTGAGTTATTTTCTAGGACTTGAAAGAAAGTATAAATAAAATATTCAAATTAATATTCATCAAGTTAAATTGTTAGACTTACAAATATAATGAACTTGCTTTTACTGCCAGTTGTTGTTCATCGATAGATAATAGGACTAGGACAATTAGTGTCTCAACTTGAGGCAAATTCAACAAATTGTGTCAACGGAAACAATGACTTCATGAATCATGTTCTTAATTTGTATTTCTCAAGCATTTCATTTTCTAATAAGAAATTTGTGACTCATTTTGTACCATAATGAAAATTATTTTGATGATTCCAACTAATATTCTTTGGCAGCTGAATAGTGGAAAAAATCAATACAAGGAATATAAAACGAAAATATAGTTGCTGGATACATTTGCTTCATCGACTAAGACACGTAAACTTTTTTTGAATTTTCATTTGTCTAGAATGTTTCTCATAGTATTTATTTTTACATTGTGCCTACCAATCATAATTTTAACCACTACGACTATACCCAAATTGTTAGAACATCCATTATTGATGAGGAAAAATCAGAATAGTCTTGTAAATTCAAAGAAGAATTTGAGAAAATTGTTACTTGAAACCACAGAGCCTTCATCGACATTTATCGTTATTAAATTTATATTACTTCGTGAAAAGGACATTAGAAAATTATACTCGAGCTTCGCGCTACATTTTTTAGTTGCTGAAATAAAAGAATAAATTAGGTACTGTAAAGAAAATTGTCATGGATAGGACTGTTAAAATGAGAACCTCAAGAGTAAAACTGCAGGATATATCTATTCTAGGAAATTTAGGTCGTCAACAAGTCATTGAAAGACGCTGATATAGGCTGTTTTGTGAAATTAATAATATTATTCTGGCTGATTTTGTTGAAAGTGGGGTCCAAATTAAGAGGATTTTCTACTAAAGACTTGTGGGAGAAGCAAGGAAGCTCTGCAGAAAAGCAGACTAAGTGGCCACTATTGCTTACATGATAACGGTCTCATTCACAAAATTGCTGAGATGTATTTTCAATCCATTCAGGATATCCACACAATTATACATGGCCAGAGTCAGAAATGACCAGATAATGTTACAGTTCGTCGAAATATTAAGCCAAAGTTCGACATTGGTTTGTACTATAATGATAAATTCGCATAATTTCGTAAACATTCCAGATTCACTTCAACAATTCCAAACTTGCAAAAACGTGGCGTGAATGACGGACAATATTGAAAGATCACTGTGTAATGCTTGTAAAAAGAATATGAGTATGATTTTTATTAGGGCACCAAGAAATGAGACTTCATTGTTCGTCCGAAATTATATATTTTAAATAGGTTTTGGTACATTTGCAGTTATTTTTACTTTGTGTATCAGAGTATAATGTTAATGATTTCATATAATGTCGAATTTCGTCTTAAACCTCCGACATCATTCCAAAGAGACACGAATTAAGATCATCAATTTAAAGATTAAAGATCAATTTAAAGCACTGAATAAAAGAAACGCACAAAAGAAAAAATACACAGAAACTTTTAGACTTAATCATTCAATTATATGAAACAGCAATTTAAAATGGTGCTTTAATTTTAAATCTAACTATATGTTTCCCCAGTTACAAAATGTGGTTCACAATACATAATTATAAATTATAACATATATATTTTTGAAAATAATTATCTAGAAAGCTTTTTTAAGAAATTGGTTATTGTACAAGGTACATGTTTCGGAATTTCCCTTTCCATCGTCAGCAATTATAATGCGATGTGTAAGATAATTACATGTTAATTAATGAGAGATTCTATCATAAATATTAAGTTTTTGTAGGATTTTATTGGATGGTGATGACAATTTTTTATTTATTTTAATTAACGATTTTATAAATTGAGACGGGCTTACTAAGCCTATTTGAATATTAATTAATATGCTGCAGTGTCTTATTGTACGTCGGAGAGACAAATCGTCATCTAAAAATTCAGATTAGTGAGCATTCATAATCAAGTCGATCGAGTAAGATTTTTAGTCATTGGTTACACTGTAAAAATCGAATCTCTTCTATTATACAGAAGGCCTTTGATTCGCATTATGAGAGACAGTTTTGTGAATAATTATTGATAAGAAACTACAACCTATCCATTAATATTCAAAATTTGCAAAGTAAGACCTTCGCAATTCCTAAAACATTTATTTAAAGTAAATAAAAAATTGCCATTAACATCCAATAAAATTCTAAAGAAATTTAATATTTACTGATAAAATCGTCCATTAATTAACATATTATTATCTTACACATTGTATTGTAGTTACTGATGATGGAAAAAGAAGTCCCAAAACATGTACAATAATCAATTACTTAAAAAAACTTTCACAAAATTATTTTTATAAAAATAATTAGCGTTCACAACTCAATATTATAATATATAAATTATTAAGTTAAATTAATTTATGTGATGTCACAATACCTAAAAGTTTTCCACTTTCCCCTTAAATTGAGATATTGTTTACGGATGGCCCCAGAAATTCTTTATGGCAAGATTACATTCTATTTCCGTTGTTAGAAATCTTCTATTTTATCCATATAATTCAAATACTGCCTTGCCTGATTATCCCTTGTACATTCACCAGTTTGTTAAATGTATAAATGCTAATTGTCCCGGTACGTGTACAAGGGAACAATGTTACACGTCAATTGACATTGATCATTCCGGTGTCTTCATAGGCCAATTTGGTTACCATGATGCTACACAGATTTCCAATTATTTGATTTATTATGAATTGAAATAAAGATATATTTTTTATATTTTATTAAATCTTTTTACTTTGTTTCTTATGTGAAAGTTGATAAATTTGCTCTAAATTTTACTATGTTTGTTCTTTGCATTAAATTTATGTAGCACATCTATTTTTTGGTTTTCTTTTTATTTGCCAAATTTATTAAAAATTAATTATATTTGAGAATTCTTAAATAATGTTATTATTAAGAACATTAATTGGGGTTTCTTTACATTTATTTATATCACAATTAGAATTATCACTAGAACAACTCTCTGAAAAACTTGCGTAGCTCGTCATCGTTCTTGATTGATAATCTTTAATAATATTCTTTAACATGTTATTATTCAAACAAATTTAAATTACAATTTAATTATTACAAAAATAATTTATTCTTTAAATTTAAAATAATTTTTATTTATTTTAAGAAAATATTATTTATGAAATATTAGTTTAATTTTAAAGTGATTATTTAAATTTTAATAATTGATTAAACAACCCGACGTTTTAAATATTTAAAATATCAATCTTCCATCTGGGTGGGAGAAACACAATCCTAAAACAACACAATAAACATCATTCAAAAATATTCCTCATAGTTATATTTGCTTAAGTTTGACGCTGTCTCAAAGGGATGAACAGGCCTTTTAAAATGTTGATTTACAATTACTTTTCATGTGAAATCGCTTTTCTTAATTAACTTCGAGAGTTCTCCTATATGGATTTGCCGTTCTTCTGTTAAATTAATTTGAAATAATTACAAAATAATTATGTAAAATATTTTTAATGTTAATTTGCCGTCGTCGGTAAAAACACATTTTCAAATCAAGCATTTCCAATATCTTTCATACATTTGAAACATTTCATGGGTAAATTTATTATTAAAGCGAACATTTAGATAAGTAAACGGTCATAATTAAACATAATTACTTAATGACCACCAAAGATTGGTGGACAAATAATATGTTTCTTTGACAAACACGAAGAAATGGTTTTAAAAACATTTAAAATTGGAATATTTTTCGTAAATAAATATCAAATATTTGACGTCAATATTTTTCGAATTTCGTTTTGTCGAATGATTTGTAAACTTTAAATACTTTACTGTAAAATTTGATCGGATTAAACGGCACAGAAACGTTTGTGATCGTAGAAAAATTGTCGTGAGTATAAATTGAGTATTTCTTTTGTCAAATTCTGTGCGGTGATTTCTACAAAAATATGATCAAATATGAACTGAAATAATAATCTTGAACTACTTGACGTAAGATTTAAAAGCAACGATGACAGAGGGAGAGATAATTTGTGATCCTTCTCTCATTTGAGAATAAAGATTTTCTTTCACGAAAGATATTTGCCAAAACTATTTGTTTCTTTAAGATAATTATTTGGAATCATAAACGATCCTGATAATAGTAGGATATGGTTTGATTAAATGGCATGTTCAAACAATATTTCATATTTGACTGTATCTTGATGGGAATTATTGTTGATATTCGTGCATGGGAATGGTGTTTTTGGTGTCTCTGTATATTTTAATACTTGCATGCCTCATAGATATATCATGCACTAATTAATATTACATTGAAGTAAACTTATTTGAAATTTTAAATACTTAAAAAAATTTTAAATTATATTTTTTACCAAATATAATATAATAAAAAATAAAAAAGGACTTATTTGTCAGAAAGAAACGTATTTCGGTGTTAAAAATATTATAAATATTTACTATATTTATTTATTACATGTATTTTAAGTGTTTTATATTGCTTATGTATTTTGGTTCTGACTTGAAGAAACTCCAAGAAATAAATAACGAAATATAAGACACCCCAATTCAAATCTCATGTGAAACGTCAACTTACATGTTCTACTTGAAACTACCTAAGTAATTTTCCTATATAATCTATTTATACATATATCGTTGAAAAGTTGTTAAACCATGTTAATAATATTTTTCTGTAATTTCAAATAATTTTTCTAAGAAATTCGCATACTCCGCGAGAATATAGATTATTCTTCAGTCACTTTATTGTTGAGATATACGATGGGTCTAACTTAGTAGTAGGGAAAAATAAGCATTCTGCATCAATCGAGATTGCCATGAAATCGATGATACGATATGGGTTACGATCGTCGTTACCATGGTTACAACCACCTTGATTTACTGTTGTCGTCGCTAAGGTAACTGGCCCATTGGTTACCGTTACCAAGGCGATAAAAATGGTTTCTAAGAGTAGGGTGAAAATGGGGCTTCTCCCTCACATGACCCCCCGGGGGTTACCCGTTGCCATGGCAACGGTCATGGTTACCATAGAAACGGTTACGGTTCACTTGGTAACTCTTCTTATTGGTTCCCGGTACCCTAGCAACGGTCGCCATCACCCAAAAACGCTTCTGATTGGTCGGTGGTCCCCTAGCAACGGTTCTAATTGGTCCTCGGTACCTTGACAACAGTTTTGATTGGTTCTTGGTTCCTTAGTAACGGTTTGGGTTGCCTTAGCAACGGTAACCAAGTGGCCGTTTACATTAGCAACGGATACAGTGATTCAATGTGGTTGTAACCATCGTAACGGTAACCGTATCCATAGCAACAGTGACTCTTTCCTTAGCAACCGTAGAAAAAAGTGCTAATTAAACGCTGCACAGTGCCAAAATGTGTTAATCGATATTTTTAAATTGCTAATCATTAGTACACATTGTGCCGCACATTTCTAATGTGCTAGCACAGTGCTTTTTACGTTGCACATGTGCAAAAGTGCAAAAATCAATACATAAAATTTTTTAAAAGTTCTAGTGTCAAAAATCGATATAATGTATTTGATGCACATTTTGATTCTCTAACTAAATGTGTACTTAGAATTTTCATATATTGATTACTTTTTCCTATAATTAACCTAATGTGCAAATTTATACAAAATGCACATCGATTTTTAGAGGCGCAAGGAAGCAGAATATAAATAAAGTTTTCATGCACTTGAATAGAAACCCATATACGTAAATTCAGATTCCATATCAACATTTTCAAAAAAGTGTTGGAAAATCGATTTTTTCGAATATTTCTGAAATTCTCAAAAAAAGTGCTTAAAAATCGATTTTTTCGTATATATATGAAATCCCTTTGATATATGTATGTTATTCACCATCAAACAACACCCCACGAATCGCCTAGTGTACCCCATCAACAATCACAAGTACCTTGGTTACCGTAACCAAGATAAATAACCTTTTATCTTATATGTAGAAACTACATGTATAAAACTCCTATTATACTTAAAACGTGCATATACACTATACATAATATGTGCATAATCAGTTAAAGTACCTGAGCCTAGGCATCAATCACAAGTACCTTGGTTACCGTAACCATGATACATAACCTTTTTTATATTATATATATAAATAATTGAAAACACCTTAGAAACCATCACCGTTACCTTAAAAACCATTAGAAACACCTTTAAAATCATCGACAACATGTAAAATGTACCACCAAAATTGCACAAAAAAGTGCTAAAATTAATACTGCACTCGTCTACATTGAGCCTAGGCATGCTACACATTGGCTGCCTAGACTGCAATGTGGTAATCAATACTTCACATGTACAGTCTACCAAGGCTTAGTGCAAGTGTGTAAAATCAATAAGTTCACAATTTTGCAAAGTACAATATATTCATGTTTTTTTTATATAATATAGTGTAAAGTGGTGTCGAATGCCCATAGGGCATAGCAGGCGAAGCAAGCAAAATATCAAAATTCTGTCTGAACACATCGATAGAAACCCATAGATCAATAGTCGGAATATGATCTTAGAGTTTTGAAAAAAATGCACACATATTGATTATTGATATGTTGAGTATTATAGTGTAAAGTGGGGTCGAATGCTCATAGGGTATAGAAGTTGAAGAAAGCAAAATATGAAAAATCTGTTTGAACACATGGATAGAAACACATAGGTAAATAGCCAGATTCCATATCAACATCATCCAAAAAGTACTGAAAAATCAATATTTCGATTGTGTGCACATTATGTGTAAATATTATATTATAAATACATATTATATTATTATATTATACTATTTTATCAACCATTTAAAACGTGACCGTATCCAATGTGATATCATCATCCATCCATCATATCAA
Organism: Girardia tigrina; assembly: GCA_001938485.1. Taxonomy (NCBI): domain Eukaryota; kingdom Metazoa; phylum Platyhelminthes; order Tricladida; family Dugesiidae; genus Girardia; species Girardia tigrina. Next base: position 22,910 of record MQRK01210339.1, on the reverse strand, counting down.
CATATTGCATTCATCATGTCAATGCCATCAACCATCAAATTTACCTCAAAAACTATCAAAATTACTATATCAACCATTAAAAACACCTTATCAGCCATATCATCAACCATAAAAATTACCATAAACCTTATCAGACATATCATCAACCATCAAATATACTTTATCAACCATTAAAAGTACCATATCACCTATCAAATATATCTTAACAACCATAAAAATCACCTCATGAACAGCCATTTGTATATTAAAACTTTCAAATCTACCTTAACAGCCATAAAAAGTGACCTTAATTCTATCAACAATTACCTTATCAGCCTTTCAAAAAGTGAAAATTTTAATATAATATACCTATGTAATAAAATTTTTATGTATAACTTTCGAACCATAAGTGTTATGAGAAAAGTAACCATATATTCCTAATCAGCATTAAAAAATCCACAAAATGAATCCATTTTTATAACAAAATTCTGAGTTTCAAAATTTAACCCTTATTGCGCAAAAAGGTCAAGTTCTGGAATTTTTACACCTCACATGTTATATATCAAAATACTCGTCTTGACGAGTAGATTTAGAATATGCAAAAATTAGAGGCTGCGTACCCATTGGGCCACCCTGTATATTATTATCTATTTGTATTATTATATTATGGTTATATATCACACTGAAACTTGATTCATCAAAGTAAATAAAATCTATGTGTTACATGTATGCACTACGCCTAGGCAGACTGAACTAGGCTATAATATATATGTAGTGTGTAAACTATTTATAGGTTTTGTAAGAATGTATGTATAAAAATTTACATAAAATACTGAAAAACATAGACAAATACATGATTTTCATGTAAAATCATGTAATATATGCATTTTTTCAATGATGAAGATATATGTAATATATGTTATATAGTATAATTACCTCTAGTCATATATTGATATACATATTGATATACGTAACAGAAAGCATCACAGTCAACGAAAAGGTTGAATGATTCCGCAATTGTACATCTTTCTATTACATAACAAACTATATATCACTCATATTCACATATATCCATATAATTAATATGTTAACCATAATCATTTACGACTTCAATAGATTGTACACTAATATTGGTGATATGGCAGGTAAACTGGATGGATCAAGGGATAGCCTAGACTAGCCTAGGTTCCTTACAGCACATTATTCAGCAATTCCAAAAAGGAGAACAACACATTCCATCACTCAAAATATTCCTCAAAATATATAATGATTATAAATTGTAAAATCTTAGTTTCTAGTTTTGTAGTATTTTATTCCTATTCAATAGCATCTAGTCGAATGTAAATGAGAAAAAATGGCAATACATGGTTATATTTTTATCATTATTTCATATCGTCATACGCTGTAAATTGTTATTCAAGCATAATTGATATTGGGCCCCCGATAGCAATAAATTTTTCTATACTCACGCTGAAAATGTTTGCCCTCTCCTGGTCTATTAATGTAACCTGTTTCAATATTTTACAAGTTAATGAAATTGTCAAAACTATTTATATTACCTTTGGTCATGTTTTCTTCTAAAGTGATTAAATAATATTATTTTCGTATGATAATTAATTACCAACTTTTAGCAACATTTTTTAAAATTTAAATGTTTGATCTGATCTAATCGTTCTGAGTTTCGGAATAACATCATTTATGTTCTATAATCAGCATATGACTCGGTTTCATGTTAAATTTTGACGTTTGAGGGTTTGGGTCAATCATCATACTTATGAAACAAATGTATTTTAGTCATAATTTTAAAATATTTTTATTTTAGTTGATCCATAAATCTCTACTTTTCAGATTATTCTAACAGAAATATTTCTCAAACGAGACAGATTCTGGAAAAAGTCGCATACTTATCGGGATATACCACAGGTTAAAACTCATCAATTTGTATTTATTTACGAAAGTTATTTGTGTGACATGATAAAATATTGAAATAAATAAGCATAAAGATAAATGTCATTTAATGTCAATCCATTAATCTATACATATATATCATTGGTTTTATTAATTGTTTATTTTAAATAAATTTATAATTTAATATTTATGATAAAATTAAGAATATTTATAAAGATATAAAATAACCGATAATTCAATCGACATTCATTTTATAAATATGATTCTAAAAGAATTTTCTTCATCAATTTTCTGTTCTTCTGGGAATATTATTATTATTATTATTTTAATATATACAATTTTTAAAATAAAATGTATGCATATGCAGCTAAATAATGAAACTTGACATTAAATGGAACTTTAAAATATTCTAAAATCATATTTTGATTTTAGTCTTTCATTTCTTGTCAAATAGGTTATACTGCCTTTGAATAATCACAATGCGAATAATGTATCACAGATACATCAACTTCAAACCTTGCAACATGCGCAGAAGTTTAGAACCTAACTCTATCTTTTCGACCCTCTTCTATCCTCTTAATTAATATTTTCTGATGTATGGAGCTTAATAAAATTACAAAGATATACTATGGGTACTGAGAGAAGTAGTTATCATTAATGCGTATGAATATTGAAGACCATACATTGAAGACCATATTGAAGACCAATGCATTCATATTACAACTACAAGTTTGATTTCATCTTCATGTTGATTATGAATTAAGTTAAACAAAAAGTGTGTTGTATTTATGATTAATACGATTACAATGTTGCTACTGTAAATGCATTCAATCGTGAATTACAATAATCTAAACATAAAGTTCGAGGCGGAATTACAGGCCAATAACAAACTTCTTGCTATGATATTGTGGTAGATGATAAAGAAATAGATTCAGAAAACCAGATATATATATATATATATATATATATATATATATATATCGGCGCGTACGCAAAAAAAATATTTCGAGGGGATATAATATTACGCAATATAATCTTTTTTCATTTTCAAATTTAGCAAAATTCAAATTATTTATAATTAAAATGTTGAAATTTATAATACCATTGAAATACCACATTAAAAATCTTTTATTAGGAATAAAATTACATACATTTATAGAATAATTATAGAAGCATAAGTCATCTTGGGTTCTTCGCCATAGTGTCTAAAACTTTGTCAGTCTCTAAAAAAACACGTAATTTCTGGTGAATGTTCATGAAAGCTAAGCCATTCAATCTTTGCTCTGATGTCGTGTTTCATAAGTAAGTCTTGATTCTGCAAAATGTAGGAAAAGATCGTTAAGCTATGGCTTTTGTTAATGGTAAAGTTACAAATAACTTTAGCATATTGCGAATTTTAGGATATAAATGAAAGTTGCAAATATTAAGGCAATGAATAAAGTCCGTGGAAAGATATTTCGGATTAATATAACGACTCCTCCACATCGTCACTTCTCCAAAAAAAGACTTCTTTAGTGCAACTACTATCACTTGACCATTGCTCATTAATGGCTTCTATATATAGGAGGATTTCGTTATCTGCAGTGTGTTTAATGTTTAGAATAAGAAAAATTTAAAAAACTTTAATGTAGTTAAGATCTTAATTATTTTTTTGTGGGCGGGTGAATTTTTAATTTGCAAAATAGTAATTATTTATAAAGTTCACTTTAAAAAGCGAAACATTTAAAATTATTCTTATTATTATTCAGTTTAAAAACTTCAATGTAATTAAGATCATAATTTAATTTTTTCGGAGGGGGGATTTTTTTAATTTGCAAAATATTTTTTATTTTGGATAGTTCACTTTTAAAAATGTTAAACATTTTAACATATTCTAATGTAATTATGATAATAATTCAAACTTGTCGGGGGGATTTATCTCCTAACCTCCCTGCGTACGCGCCTGTATATATATATATATATATATATATATATATATTAGGGATAAAAACAAGACGACGCGTTTCGAGATAATAAAAATCCCATCATCAGGTCAAAAATTACACTACGCAAGTACACTATATG
>MQRK01210337.1:68848-87124 GCA_001938485.1 Girardia tigrina | reverse complement strand
TATATATTTATATATTTATATATTTATATATTTATATATTTATATATTTATATATTTATATATTTATATATTTATATATTTATATATTTATATATTTATATATTTATATATTTATATATATTTATATATTTATTTTTATATATTTATATATCATTTCGATTTCATTAACTAAAATTTTTGAGATCCTGAGCACCGGAGATTGTTTCAGTAAAACTGATTCAGATTGTTTAAAATATTTTTAAATTAATTAAAAAAACCAAATGAATGAAATCTGAAGTAGTAAACCTAAAGATTTTGATTTTTACTGTAAAAATATATTCATATATATTTTTACAAAACAATATCAAAATTTTCAAAAAATATTTAATCAGAGTGATTCTCAAATGTAAACGCAGAAATAAATCGAGATGAGGACTCCCGGGCAGTCGAAAGATATCAAATCGAGATCAAACCGGAAATTTAAGATTTTATAAAATAAATTAACTAGTTTATATAATTAAAATGAAATCCATTTATACTAAGTAATTTTTAAATGAGTTTTAATTTAATTTTTGGTAATTATTTTCTGTTCATCATTCTTACTTTTAACTAATTATCAATATAATATTGAATGCATTATTTTTAATAAATTATATAAATCCGACAATCATATTTAGGGACGAATATCCTTTCTTAGATCCGAATATTGATTAAATACTTATGAAATTTTTGACTCGTAAAGTCTTATATTTCTAATTTGATGCCAACAAACCGTAGTCTCGAAAGTCAATAAAACCCCGGACAGAGAATCCACTTACTGAAATTAACGCTGTGAAGAATATTTTCGCATGGTTTTTTTGTATTGGTGGTGATTCGGAGTGGCGATGATAAAAAGAATATTAAATCCAAAAAATGAAATCTGCTGTTTAAATTAACACAAATAAATGGCGAACTTTGAAAAACAAGAATCGATGTTGATGTGATTTTCTGTCAATAAATATTAATTGGTGCACCCTCGCCGAATGCATATCATCCATTCTACTCCCAAATTATGAATAGGTTATCAAATGACTCCCGCTTTCATCAACCGCGATTGACACAAACAAAGTTTCCTTCGCCACATCCAACTAATCACTGGGAACTAGGTCGAGGCAATCTGTCTTGCTCACCGTTGAACCAACCAGTCTTAATTTTATTTACAATACCCTCTTCTTCTTTGGCTCTTCTTTAACCAGCAGTTCGCTCATCCTACGTAATTTAAATGACTCGTCATCTCTTATGAAGTTAGTTATTCATCAGAACACGGAACGGAGTCGAATTCAAACTTACTCAGACCCCAAACAACATCCACCTTAAGAATGTTGTTTTTCACCTCGCAGTCTCACAGCTTGATGTTGGAATTATCGTTTTCAGTCCTCAACAACAGCTCATTTATCTACAGAAAGATATCAATTGTAATCGAACTTTGCACTTCACATGTGACATTCACTAGATCCTCATTTCTAAGACCTTTCTCAAATTTCTAAGTAACATCTACTACTCTCAGTTCTACCGTTTTGTTTCATCCACCACGACACGTTGTTCGGAGACGAAACTCTCCTTTGAGAACATCGGGCTTAGGGGAAAAGCTTCTATCGTATTTTTACTAAAAAGACGGTTACGTAATTTCCTTGAAAGAAAAGAGAATAACAAAAGCATTTCACCTTCATTCCCAAAGGATAAGAAGTTTTTTATTGAGAGTATTTACGTAATATATTTTGTATATATCTTTAGTAAAATTAAGTTATATTTTATAAAATAAATAAAATTAATATTTTTAATTAGGTTTTAATTAATTTAATAGTACAAAATATATAGGCAATTTATAAACATAGATGAAACTTTTTAGATTCCATTATTTTTAAGTTTTATTTACAACTGATTTTAATAACATCAATAATATTTGCTTATCAAAATTTGGTTCCGGTGTTATGAATCGATGATTTGAACAATTATCTGTTTTATTGACGCCATAATCGATAAAGATCAATAATACATTATTTTATTAAAGATTATTATTCATTTTCCGGGAGGATAACAGGAAATTTTGATTTGATGACTTGACAATAATGAAGTTCTAAAATTTTCATAATCATAATTTTATTAATAATTTAATGTCTGAAATCGCTGCTGATATTGAGGATATATATATATATATAATATATAATCATATATATATATATATAATATATAATCATATATATATATATATATATATATATATATATATATATTTATATATATATATAATTTTTATTATAAAAATTTGCTTGGCCTTATACATCATACTTAGGTTTAGAATTTAGTGAATAAGTATAAAATGCACTAGTTTTTCATTTCTGTTTGCTGTTTTCCTCTATGTATAGATAGAAATATCTAACAGAAATTGTTAATTATATTTTTCCGTATCATAGTTACTACGCCAGATCTAAAGATTGTCCGAGTGATTTGCCTACTCTTGTTAGCCGATTAGACCCAGTGGTCAGCAAACAGCGTGCTCTCGGGTATCGATCCTTGCACGTGTGGCGATGACTCCCGTCTCGGATGATGGGTGACTAGTTCGACTTATTGGGTTGTGACCTGATGATCCGATGGAGTTGATGGTGTGGTGCTTCCCCAAGTGAGGTGCCGGTAGCATCTGTCCATACAGTCTCACATATTGTGAAGTGATATGGATTGATGGATGCAGCATGAAATATTTAAGCGCAAAGATGAAAATATGAAAAGATGGACATTTACTCTTTATTTCATCAAAATTCGAATTTTGTTGTTACAATCAGTTTTTCAAACAAATTTGAATTTTTATATTGTTAGTTTTTTATTTAGTTTTTTTGTTCTTTTGACGCAAGTACCACACCTTGTAACATACTCGTACCTCTAATCTCCTATGGCAACAAAGATATCAGAGAAGTGTAATACTTCAAACAATTATTATTACACTAAATAATAAAAATATTAATAAAAACACAACAAAGTAAATGACAATTAAAAATTAATTAACTTTCGAATAATTTAAACCATAAATTGACTGCTATTGAAATGTGAATATGTCGAAAGGTACACCTTAGTTGATACTCCATTCACTATAATTACTTAAGTTTTCTTGACTAAATTCCCATTCCTCCTCATTTTCCTCCAATGATAAATTTAATTAAAAGGTTTTTTTTTCGTTGTCTTACAGACCTGCAGCATTAAACTATTTTAATTATATCTCCTAGTGCCTCAAAGGTAAAAATTAAACTGATAATATATTTAATAACCTTTATACATTATTTTAGTTTGGTATATGAAAGGGAAATCTATTTGAATACTGTATTGATGGGATTAAAAAATCATTTTTAATTTAATTAATTACATATATAAGATTCTCTTTTTATAATACTTTTTATATATTTAAAAATAGAGTTGAAAACATTTTTCTTTAAAAAATAGAATTACATTTTTTTAAATATGGAATTTGTTTTTTTAATTCTTTGTTAAATGTATAATGCAGTTGCATTTGAGTATATATGGAATTGCATTGTTTGTGGCTGACAATTAACCAAAGTTTCTGTCCGACATCAAAAATTATTTGTCGTTTTTGGTTTAAAAGGTTAAATTTATTCTTTAAAGAAAAACTTCCAGCTGTCTGTGTTTTCTCACTTTACAACAGCAAATGCAAGAAGAACCCATGGATTGTTACCATCTTGGACAGCAGCCACAAGCAACATCACCTTATTCGGGCCTGATAAAAATGTTCCTTTGACAGTTATTATTTTCATGTTTCTTGAAAAAAAATAACTTTGTAGCTTTCAAGAACATATAAAACATTTAAAATAATTATAAAGCATGGTGTACACAAGTTAAATCGAACTAACTCCTGGATAGAATTGAACCTGATTAATATTTTTATTTTAAATAAAAATATTGTTAGGGTTCCGAAAAAATACATGTGAACACTTGATAAAATTTTATATAGGAAATTTTTAAATAATTTTTTTAGTAAAATTATTAATTTCAAACAAAGTAATATTTAGTTTAACAAGACTTGGAATTAAAAATTATAAATGTTTGTTTTACTTCATCAAAAATTATAAATATTTTACTCTTTGTTTTATCTCCTCAATTTTCAAGGCTGAGGAAAATTACTATATGAACAACATCAAATTCAGTTTTAGTTTGCCCAAAAATATTTGCAAGAAATTAACCCTGAAGAAGTCGTGTTAAAAAGTAACGTAAAATCTTATTTTATTTTATTAAAATATTAATCTTACAAACCATAAGTACCCAGTATGGGAGAAGAAGGTTTGTTTTAAAATCTTTGAGTTTTAATCAAATCATCGTTCGACTTGGGAGATTCGCAGTTTTTACTGTAATCTGTTAACTCGCACGAAATATTGATTGTATTTGTATTCTGTCATCCAAAATTGAATTATTATTATTATTTGTGACTTGTTGATATTTGTTATTTGAAATAAAGTTTGATAAAAGAATTTGTGTTAGTTATTCATATATTTATGTTGGAAGACCTTTCTGAATAATTGGAGTCAGATCAAAGATTAAAGATTATTGATTACGCATTATCGAATAAAGATTATTGATTAAAGATTATTGATTAAAGAATAAAGAATAGAGATTTACGATTAAAGATAAAGATTTAAGATTTGTATTTTAGAAAGTGAATAATTGAATTAAAGATAAATTTTAATTAAAACCCCAACAATATTTTAGATTATATTTTGGAAATAAATGATAAAAAATTCTACTTTTAATTTTTTTTCCTAATCATATATATTAGGTATACAATATGAACGTTCATTTTTTTATGATTTAAAAAATTAAAATTCTATAACATTTTTAATTAAACTTTTATTAACAATAACAAACATTATTAACAAAAACATTATTCCAATTTATTGGTAATTTATTTATTTCATCAAAAAGGAATTTCGGTTGTTTCGACGCAATCCATTTATCGAGCCATTTTCGCACTTCTTCGTGTTTTGTGAACTTCTGTTCTGCCAATCCGTGAGCCATTGATCAAAATAAGTGACAATCCGATAGAACAATGTCAGGAGAGAAGGGCGGGTGGAATAAGATTTCCCAGTTCAGTTCTTTCATTGTATTTATGACCGGTTTTGCAACATGAGGTGTCGAATTGTCGTGAAGTAATATCGGGCACTCCTGTCTTGTGGTTCATTCCTGTCGTTTGGTGGCGACTTCTCTGTTGAGATTGAATAAATTGATCTCCATAACGAGCCGCCGTAACAATTTCGTCAAGTTTCAGAAGTTCATAATACAAAATACCCTTCTGATCCCACCATATGCGGAGAATAAGAATAAAATTGTATTTTCGATGCTTAAGACAAGTTTGAAAAAAAACTATTGAAATATAATTTCCCATCTATTTTTCATTAACGAAGAAATTAAACAAAAAAAGAGAGAAACTTTTATTAAATTGATTATTACATTTCAGTTCACATTGTTAAGAATAAGTAGAAGAATGAAAACTTTCACCATTATTAAATTTATTATTATTATTATTAATTTTACACCTGGAAAATAAAATTAATAATAAATCAATTATTATCTGAATCAAATAATTCTATCATTCTTTTATTAAACCCCTTGCTGTACAAAAGATTGTTTCATCTCACATAAAACGACTTTTTTACATCTATTCCAACTGTTTGATACACTTTAGTGGGCATAAAAATTGGTTAGGAAAATATACATAGGACAATTATTAATTTAATAATTTCAAATATTTCAGAAGTTAATTTTAACATTCGGTAATTTGGACATCTTTTGATTAATTTGTCGTAATCAGTTCATCATGCCTCTTACCAAAAGTATCCAATTTCTTTTATTATATAATGTAATTTTAAGCTCTTTCCGTCTGTAAAGGAATATTTAGAGGAAAATAATAAAGTATGATAATTTTACTACACAAATGAATTGATATACTTAACATTCAATTGTTTTGCTTTTAGGTTGGATGTATTGCATTATGTATTGAAGTTTTTCATGCTTTGTTATACATAAACTTTGTTTAAAAATGACGATTTGCATATATGATGTATGAGTTTTGGTAGCCGTGCAATTAAATGTATAAGCTTTCTTTGTATAGTCCGGGTTTCAATTTCATTGTAAGGAAAACCCTATCGTTTAAGGGTACTGAAACTATCATGATATTATCATGAAATTCCTGTAAATGTTATTTTAAAATCTTCAAAACGCTTAAGAAAAAACAATGTTGATTAACTTCACCAAATTCTCTTCATCCTCCTTCTTGTCAAAAAAGAAGAACACATATCTGCATTAAAAGTATGAAGACTAATTGTTCGATCTGCCCAATGGTGGGGACACGTGAGATAGGTCTAGAAACCCTTCTGAAATCATCCAGAATTTGACTAATGAACGTTTTCCGAAGAGAATCGATTTGGTACGATACTTATATCATTTTTGAAACAGAGGATTATTTCAGTCAAATATAATATCGCAAAAAAGAATAATCGTAATCATTGACCATTCTTAGACTCAAACATTCGAACTCATAATAACTCATAAAAATATTCAATGTGTCATTAATTCAAAAATCTTATCATGTTCAAATTGTGAATAAGATTTCATCTCATATTTCTTGTATGTGATATTGTTTCAATCTAGATGTAATTAGTTCCATAAATAAATGAGAAATTAAATATAACAATAAAAAAAGAGGTAATAAACAAAAGCGTGTTGCCAAAATTGCATTTAAAAACAAAATGTTAATTATAAAATACCACGACGTAGTGGTTTCATTTTTCGAGAATATTTCTCGAATGTAAAGGTCATTTGTGATTGGCCATTGTGTGATTTGTTGGCTCAATCTGATTGGCCGGTTATTATTGATATCATAATAATTATTGATTGATTAAATGTTTCTTTTTAGTGTCATTAGTTCTTTAGTTTTTTTATTTTGCTTGTTATTGATTTTTTTGGAAGTCTGTAAAAAAAATATTATTCGATTGGAGTTCAAATAAAAAAATTATTACCGAATTTGGCCTTCTGGATTTTTCAAATTTAATCAACTATTGTTTTTAAAGTTTGTGGGCAATGGTGGACAGTTATGTGGAAAACCCGAATTCTAGTTTTGATGGGGAAAATTTTTCACTTGAAAAAGTTGAATTCATGAGAACAATGTTGCATGAATCGTTGCAAGAGCATGAGAGTAAATCTGAGATTTTCGAAAAATGAGTCTATCTTCGTTGAATCCGATTAAACAATTCAAAGTGTGGTTTGACGATGTGCTTGAGTGTATGGAGATCGCCGAGCCCAATTCGATGACTCTAGCGACTGTGGCACGAGATGGAGTCCTAAGTGTTCCATTTGTTCTTTGAAAGAAGTCAACGACAATGGATCTCAATTTCTTACGAATTATTTGAGTAAAAGATGAAATCATCTCACCGAAAGCGTTAAGTATTCTTAATAAAACGCTAAGTAAAATAAACGAATTCTATGTATTATAATTATTATATTAGAAAATTAATATTTTCTAAGTAAAAAATTAATCTCTAAGTAAAAGACAATAATTCTAAGTATAACAATTAAACACTAAGTAAATAAAAGAATCTATGTAAAAAAATAATAGCTATGTTAAAAAATCAAAACAATCGGTAAATAAAAAAATTTCTGTTTTTTTATCTTTTCATCGGTATTAGTATTTTAAAAAACAACATTATTCGACTTTGTTGTATATTTTTAGTAATAATCCAACAATTCGAAGTGTCACCTAGAAAAGTTTGGTTTGATGAAATTTAATTCGTGTTTTTTAAAATAAAATACAACTATGTTTCTTCAAAATTAAATTATTTCATTTATCATTAAAATAAAATTTTATTGTCTTTGTTAATTATGAAATATGGGATGTGGATGATGAATGCATGATAGAGAGTGTGCAGGTTCAAAAGGTGATGACAACAGTCAACACAATGCGGTTTAATAGTGAGCACATAGGCTTTTACTTTGGGAACCATGCAGCTTTGATGACAGAAGGATATGTGAGCCCAGTGGACTCCAATGCCATGTTGAACAACAGAACTAGAGTTAAGCAATTCATGGGCTTTGAAAAAAAATATCTGAATTTGTGCAACTTCTTGTTCTGCCCATTCAATGTGCGCAATGCTCAGTGGGTCTTGTATGGAGTCTAGATAGAAGATGGAATTGTCTTTATATTCGATCCCCTCAAAGAGAGCGCGTTGAAGAATGAGATAATGGCAATGGGAGAAAAGCTCCATGGTATTGTCAACAAATTCTTGTTTGATGACCTCCTAGAGTTTGATAGTTAGTGTGTACCGGCCATATATCAGAACAACGATTATGAATGCGGTTCATTTGTATGCATATATGCAGTCAGATTGGTAGAAGAGGGGGATCCGGCAATGGATGTGAAACAGTTTGTGGAAATGACACCGACTGACGAGAATATTGCAAAAATGATTGGAGGTGGAGCTGCTCTACTGGAAAATTCATTTCAGGAATATCTATCGTTCACAGAAGATCACTTCTCGGTGTTTATCAATACGTACACATTGAGCCACAAACATCTAACAGTTAAGCCAGTTGTTGTGACTGCAATCATCAAAGGCAATGTGGCATTTCTCAGAAAACATGTTAACCTCAATAGTTTCAGTGAGAAGGAGTTCATCTACATAGCGGCGCTGGTTGAGAACAGGTACTGTTTGTTGCGGACTTAATGCAGCACCACATATCAGTACTGGACCCGACAGCAAACAAAATTGATGAAGTTTTACTGGCAAGGATGAAGATGGTGGCTAAATACATTGAACATTTTTGTCTCACAAAAAGAGAAATGACGATCAATGTGTTTGGTCAACCTCACCAACTAGTGAGAAATAGTGGAGCAACAGAGCTGATAATGTGTGGATTTATTCACGCTCTCATGGAAGACCGAGATCTGTTCGATATTAATGTTCAAAAAGTCAAACAGAAGATCGTGCCGCTCCTGTTGAGAGCAATGAAGAAGGGTCCTACATCATCGACCAAACAAAAGGAGGTTCGGGCTACTCTTTTAGTAACTCATGCAGCAAGAATGGACAGATCAATCCAATTTACTGAGATCCGCTCAGCATTGGTTGACTCAGACAGGATGGAGAAGGATATAACTATGTATATATACTCTCACAGACCCATAAAAAGGAGAAATCTGTGCATGGGTAACATCACTAATGAGTCAACCAATCAGGATCCCGGCCTGAGGAAGATGTATAAGAGTCATCCAAGAAAGGCGGTTCAATTAATTTTGAACAACACTATTGCAGACACCACACCTTCAACAGAGACAATTGTACTTTAGCTCCAAATCAATGGCCCCACCGATCAGTGAACTGGTGGACACCCTTATGGTGAAAAGAGGATATCCATTCGAGTTCCGAGAAGTGGACAGTTGCGAGGTAGTCAGTGTACGTCGAAAAGCGAATAATTCCTCCACGAGTTACTCAAATATAACATATAAAATATGTTGTATTGTGATCCAGTGGGAGTAATTTTCACCAAATTATACAATAGGATCATTAACAGCCGAGTTGTGCCCAAAAGTTGGAAGAAGTTTTTTACTATTCTTCTTCCAAAACCTGGTAAACAAGGCTAATATAAGGAAGTCTCCTCATGAAGACCAATAGCGTTTCTAGAGTGTACTTATAAGATTCTGGCAACGCTATTAAGAGAACAATTAAATGAGTGGATTGAATTCCATGAACTACTACACCCGATGCAGAAGAGTCTGGGATCGCATGATGGCTGTGCTCAGCACAACTTTCTCATTAGGGCGACCTTGGACAAATATGTTTCATTGATGGATATGGTACAGTTTCATGCCACCATACTGGACAATAATGATGCATTCGGTTCAGTTTTAGTGGAGATTATCGTGAAACTGTTGAGAAGAATGGGTGTAGGAGAAGATTCCTGCAACCTGATTAGACAGCTGTACAAGGACTGCTCGTCTGCGTACAAGTGCGAAAACACGATGACGGGGCAGATCCCAATCTGGATGGGAGTGAGACAAAGTTGTCCTCTCCCCATGTTGCAGTTTAATATCACCATAAAACCTGTTCTAATGGACTTGGACAGGGTATCTGGTGGCGGTCTTATAATAGCGAATTACCGTGTTAGTTGCTTGGCAAATGCAGACGACTTGGTTCTGCTGGCTCATAATCAGGACATGATGCAGGCAATGGTCTATAGAGCAGTAGAGCTTACCAAAATCTTGGGTATCAAATTCCGCCCAACAAGGTGTGCGCGGATTGCTATTTTATATAGAGAAAACAAGAGGATGCAAATGTATGGAAGCACGATACCCGAGATAGAGGAGGGCGACTTTGTAGTATATTTTGGGGGGTCACTTCACGGAGAACATTAGAGTGGCCCCAGTGGAAAAGCTTGCAGCAGTTTCACGAAAAACGAAACAGATTGCAGAATCTGTATTGTTTCCATTGCAGAAATTGCAAGCTTATATGATCTATTTGCATTCCAAGCTCATCTTCGCCTTCAGAATCTTTTACATTCCGTATGGGACTCTGGATGGCAAAAACCACAGCCTGGACAATTTAATCAGGCTGTTGCACAAGAAGGTCCTTGGATTGCCCAAGAATGCATCTAATGCATATCTCTACACGCCAAGAGAGAATGGAGGGGCCGGGATCAAGTCAGTACTGGATAAGTACTTGATTCAATTATTTACCCACAGTTTCCAGATGATTGCGTGTAGTGATACGGTGACTATGGACTCAGCGGTCTTCTCCCTCCAGAGAGATGCGACAGGTCCCCGAAAGTGGAACTTATTGTCGATTGAGGCAGCATTGAACTAACTCAACGCAGGAACCACTTCGGGGAAGATTAAGAATTTGTGGGCGAAGATCAAGTTTGTAATTCATAAGATTAAGAAACTGCACCAAATTGATGTGAATCTGGTGCAGTTAACAAGGTATATGTCTCCATCTCCACTAATGCCTTGTATGGAAGAGGAGACTTCCGAATGGGGAGAAGGAGATTATAAGAGATGAAACGAACGAGAACTTACTGCTCACGCCCCTCATGAAGAACAGTGTGTCCAGGACTTTAGGAAGACTGGTAGAGATATCCTGGACACACAAATGGACGAAGCAAAGCAGTGCCGGTAGATTTGCAAGAAGAATTATTTCTATAATTAGCTTCCACGGCGCTGTTTATGCGGGGCGGTTGAATTACAGTGAGTGGTATTTCTACCACGAGGTAATGGCTTACACAGTTCCTGTTAATTACCACCCAGACAGTACAAGGAACAGGAGTCACTGTCGTAGTTGTCCCAATGATAAGGAAACACTTACCCACGTCTTGACCGGGTGTCGGTTTGGTGAGGGTTTCTGGAAATATAGGCACAACTCGGTCCTCAAATGTGTAGGAGAGGAGATCACTCAGTATTTTGATTGCTCAGTGCACATAAATAAGGAGTGTCAATATGCACCTTCGAAAGGCCGAGAAGACTTGCAAGTTTATGTGCCAGGATCAAAGACCCTATACCTAATTGATGTCAAGTGTTCATATGATACGAAAAAGAACATGGCCAACAGCAACACCAGGAATCTAGACCATTACCAGAACTTGGCGAAAATTTACCGTCGGTCTATACACTCCGTCGGTACACTCTCTTCAGGTGGGTGCTTTAGGAACATGGCTGAAGAGGAGCAACGATATATTGACAACTCTGAAGATTCCACCAAAGGTGATACGACGAATTGCAATTGACTGCTCTGTACCAAATGTTAAATACTCGGCAGCACAATGGACGTATCACCGGGATGGTGTGATCCTCAATGCGACTCAAAGAATAAGAAACATAGTGATAAAGGACATAGAAGAACCTCAGGAATCGATGCTCATGATGGAGGAAAAGGATTATGAGCATGTAAGGCCTGAGGACACCGAAGATTTTGATCAGGCCGTCCTGGATGCACTCGTACAGTCATACAACTTTAGGACTCGAGTGCAACAGGGATTGAAGAAGATCAAGTCCAGGATGACCAATCATCTGACGACAAAGCACATTTCTCCTTCCCATATAGGACGCGGGATGGAGATGATCCTCTTCTGAGGATCAAAACAACCCATCATGGGAGGAAGAATTATCCTCCGATGATGAGTTGATAAGGTGGTGAGTAGAAGTGTCGGGCTTGGAAGAAATGATCACCCAAGTGAAGGGTGCAGGTTGAGGCAGTGTGAAAAGAACCCCTGTGAAAACAAGGGCACATGTTGAGGACGGCTACGACTCGAAACATGGTGCGAATGTATTCATGTACCAACCGGGCACTTTTGCTCACTGACAAAAAAAAAGAAAGTTACTGTACTTTTTCAAAAATTGGCCATATTTTTTAAAAATGTTATTTATTATAATTTAACCAATAATTTTTGTATTAATAATAGAAATTCACAGATAAATCTTGCAAACTAACCAAATGACAATCAACTTAACACAAATACCTGAATATAAATCATCATCTGTTTCAGAAATGGATATTCAAGATAATGTAGTGACTAAGAAAAGGATGACTAAGAGGTGTCGCATCTGGGATGAAGATTCTCGTTTTAAGTCACATGAAGAAGCACAAAGTAAAATTAAGAACGAAAAAATATTGAGCTTTTCCTATAAGAATAAAACGGACCAATGAGAAAAAGTGTTTTATAGGTGCAATTTAGCTTAGTTTAAGGGTAAGCAATGCGATCCCGGCATTTATCTCCTACATAATTCTACAAGTGTTGAGGTAATCTTTTTTCGAGCTAGAGGTGAGCATAGTCATGATGAAAATTCTTCCAAAAATATTTTTATGAAGACTATTAAAATATTATAGATCTGGAGGAACTTAGAATAAAGCCTAAGAGAATTTTAGAAATTTTGCATGAGTGTGGAATTCAAAAGAAAAAGATTTCATCAATAATTCAAGTAAGGAATTTTCTAACTAAATTGAAAAAGGAAAAATACGGACCGGCTAAAATAAGTTTAGAAGAGTTAGAAGGTATACTGAAAGAAAATAAAAACGTTCCTGAATCAGATGATGATGTTTTTATATTAGAATATTCTGTTCATTACGAGTACAGTGATAATAAACGTGATGGAGATGTCATTTTCATTTTTAAGAGTATTGTTGAAGGTCTATCAAAGATTCATAATGCGTCTTTTGAGCCTGACATACTAGTTTGTGGCGCATCTGCTGCAATAAAAAACGCCTTCATTCAACTTTACCAAAATTCATTCAACTTTACCTTTTGTACCAAATTATAATGTGTTGAGCTGATATGCGTCGTGCTTGTGCTAAAAAAGTTGAAGCACTGGTCATTTCAGATTTTCGTGAATCTGTTTTTGAAGACATTGATAAGTTACAGCTGTCCAAGTCTTCTGAACAATATGGAAAAGCATCACTTCTTTTTTTCTTAAAAAATGGAAAAAGAATTTCCAGAATTTGTCGATTTTTTCAATAATGAATGGCTATTATTGAATAACACTTGGTATGAAGGATACTAACATTTCACTTCGAGTACCAACAATGCTTTGGAGATTTTTAAACGATATATCAAAGAAGATGGAACTTTACGTGAAAGATTACCTCGCTCTCGTTTGCTCGTCGTTGTTTTTGAGATGGTTGCCAACTGATCGAAAGCTTATGAACGAGATATGAAGACATTTGTGACATCTCCAACTATCACATTAAGTGTTTGACCAGTGCTTATTAATGGGCAAAGACTGACAAAGTTTTACTGTCGGAAGATCTGGACACAAAAGTCGAACATTTCGTTCTATCTGGAAAGATAAATCAACTTGCTAAAAGTGTTATTGACGAAAAAAATTTACTGCGTTGGAATACCATCGAGCAATTTAAAAAACGTGCTTTTAATGTTTGGAAAATCACATTTCTTAAAGAAAAAGCTTGGCAAGATGGAGTATGCGACTGTCCAGCATTTTTCAAAAATTGTATCTGCAAGCATGTTGTGGGAATTTCAATTAGAACCGGTCTTTGTAAACCACCGGCTGCTGCTAAAAATTTGTCAATTGGAGAAAAATTGAAGCGTGGTCGACCAATAAGGTTAAAAAGGCTTTAATTTTTCAATACAGGAAAAAAATTATCTTCGTATTATATTCATTAACTTTGTATTTTTTAATTAAAATGATGCCTTTTGTACTTAGAATTATACATTTTTTTATATATCTTTTTTTATTTTTTTACTTAGCATTTCATATTATTTTACATAGTGTTTTATTTTTTACTTAGTGAAAATAAATTTTTTACTTAGAATTTATTAAATGAAATACTTAGCTTTTTAATAAAAAAAATACATAGCATTTTAATAATGATACATAGCTGTAAAATTTTTCTGAAAATTGTTTTGCTAACACTGTTTTTTATTGGTGTCTTCTTCATCGTAAAATTAGAATCGAGGGAAAAACATCAATTTTGAATCCAGAAGTTGTTGATAAATATTTCGATTCGAGATACAAAGGAAGTTGTATTGCTGCTCAAATGCTCCGCATCCATTTGCCAAGACCCGCAAATTCTCAGAGAGGCTGGATCGATCTTTTTTGTGTGAGACTGCTCGACAACGAGACCTGCATGGGGATGATGGACTGCAACCTCTATGGGAATTTGTTGATCTGCACAAGTGGAATGGTTCCGATTTCGGGTGAGATACTGTTAAATCTTCTACCTCAATCCGCCAAACTCCCACCTTCGCCATTGCGTGACTGCCACGCCAAGCACGCTCGTGCACCAACACTAATTATTTCAAATTTTCTAAAACAATGTTCTCATAGAACCATATCCGAAGTCTATGAATTAGTTTATAAAAAATATTGATTTCACAACAGGAATGAAGTAATAGTTAGGTTCCTGATAATTCGTATTTAAAAGATCAGAAATTGACATTTTTAAAAGTTTATACAACAATATAAAATTTTTAAACACTTTTCTTTGAATAAATTTTCGCGGAACACTTTCCATTTTTTTCTCGCAGAAACCGTTTATCGATAAAAATAATAAATTTAAAAAAAATTACCGCTATGTATAATTATTAAAACGCTTTGTAATTTTTTTATTAAAAAGCTAAGTATTTCATTCAATAAATTCTAAGTTAAAAATTTATTTTTACTAAGTAAAAAAATTAAACATTAAGTAAAATAATATGAAATTTTTTTGTTTCAAAAACTCTATAGAATTCTATACATTTTCAGTATTGTCGATTCTAGGAACTGTTAGACTAACAAGAATCAAATTACTTTAAGATTAATGGAAATACTCATTTCTGTATTTTTATTTTAATTAAGCACATATGTACTTATATGTACATGTATGAAGATATTTATTATTGTTTAAATTGAATTTGATTATGTCTATTTACATGCGCTTTATAATTAAGTGGTTCATTCAAAAATACATTGGAGTAGAGAGGAAGGATATAACTATTTCATTGACTTTTTAGTATTGTTGACACTATTAAGTATTTGTTTTAACGTACTAATTATATATAGCGCATATTCCATCCGATCTCTAGGTTGCCCCAAAGACCGGACAATGGTAGCATAAGTAGTGGTGGGATCGATGGTCGGACGATTTGTGTTGGATTCATTTGTTAGTATGTAGACTGTTTATCTTTATATTTTTGATGGTTAATATATATTGAAATCAAAATAACTCAGTCTCGAAACTTAAATTTTAATGATATTCACAAAATTTGTTAATTAAATTTGTAAAATAAAAATGTCAGCAAAAACACGTCTATGAAATCGTAAAAAAATTCCTTATCTAACAATAACAAAATTTAGAATTAAATGTCGATCATTGAGTAATAGTGACAAAGAATAACAGTAATACCAAAAATCTCAACAAAGAAATATAGCAAAAAATAAAAAAAAATTCAACAATGATAAAAATCAAAAATAGTGATTTTTAAAATCACTAATTTCTCTGATCACTCGCTCTGATTGGTTAACCAATCAGAGAGAGCCATTTCAATCAAAAATACATTAAACTAGCACATAAAGTAACAACAATTCGCCAAATGAATTTATGAGTCATATGACTCATCGAATGATTATTGTATTATCAACTAAAGTTAATATATTATGATGTGATCGTTTTTCGTTTGTGTATGCTCAGCCATTGTGGTTTTTGAGTGCTTTGTATTTTGTGTGACAGGTCTGTGTTTAGTTTATGGCTTTTATTTGTGGTGATATTGATGTGAATTGTGGGTTATGAGCAATTGTACAAACCTTTGTTGGATTTGAACAGGACTATGATCATTGTACACCATTAAAATATGTTGTGTTAAATAACAGTAAATTGGAGGTCATTCGTGAAATAAGAAATTCTGGTGGTAATATTGAAATGACGAATGAAGAAATTTTTAGACAGATCGAAACAGCTGTTCTAAAAAACGATATTCAACCATTGTTATTAGTTATAGAAGCTGGCATTGATATAAATATTCAAGATGAAAATGGAAATTCTTTACTTCATTTATCATCCATCTATGGATGCTAACTGTGATCCGCATTTGCAAAATAATCATAATAATATTGCTTATGACGAAGCTCTTGTTCGAGATAAGATTGATATTTGCAAATTATATAGTTAGTTAATTAAAAAAAATAAAACGATTAGAAAAAATCGATAAATTAAATAAATAATCAAAATTGCTATTGGAATTTGGTACTTGTAATTGGGACAGTTTTTTTATTATTTCGACGAGTCGCTGGTGGTGGATACTTTATAATTATAATCGGAACAGTTTTTTTATTATTTTGACGTTATACTTTTTTTGTGTATTATCTAGAATTTAACATTTTTTTGTGTTAATTTTGTTATTTTTTTATACAATTAAATCTCGCCGTTAATTTTGTTCTATTATTATTTAATTATAGTGACGAATATTCACTATAATTATTATTGAACAAAGTTCAATTATTAAATTAAAATATCAATTTTTGAATTATTTTTTATTTGTAACATTAATTAATTTTTAATTTATTTTTTATCATTTCTGTCAGAATTTTTGGAAGTTCGTATAAATTTGTAAATTAAATTGAAAAAAAATAAATTTCATAAACATTTAAAAATGTATTATAAATTACAAGAATTTCCGGATTAGGATAAAATAAGTTAATGTACATTTCTATATTAAAAAAATGGAGATTTATTATAAAATAATGTAAATTAAAAATTGTAATTTAATTTGATAAAAAGACTTGTGAAAATCAAAATAAACTTAATAAGTTAACAGATCTCAGAATTTAAAAATAAGAGGCAATTTATACATAAAGACTTCAAATGCTGGTTGGATAGTAAATATTTTTGAGGACCAAATTTTAAATTGTGAGTCAATAATTCGATTGTACAAGCACATTTATGTTTTAGAGTTTGCTGAAAAGATATGTATTTCTGTTTACTACTGCAACAACATCACGTCCAATTTTGGAAATAGGAAACTATGCTCTTAATTTATGTTTTAATATCTTACACTAGAAATAAAAGTACAATGTATTGCAATGCTCAACTCAGAACTTTTTGACATTGCAGTGATTCGTTTACTTTGAACATTATAACTCGGGATAAATCTTCTCGATTTCTATATTTATAAAAGTAAAAAGAGTAATTCAAGTGAGTGGTGAAAGATTATATACTGTTTGTATCTCATATATATACAATCCTTATAATTTTTGGTTAGTTTTTAAAAAAATTACTTGAATTTTGAACTGTAAATATTATTTTTGAAATATACATGTATTTCAAATATATTTCAACCATATTTTTAATTTCGATTAATAATTTAATAATTCTCAAAAGAAAATAGGTTTTGTTAAAAAACTTTTATGGGTTTTTAAAAAGAAAGAAGGGTTAAAGGGATAATCTTTTTAAATATCTGGAAGCATTAATTAATCTAAAAAAATATTTATATTTTTATTTAATCCATTTTGAAATTTACAATATTCACGTTCATATATTTTTTTAGGATTTCTCAACGTAATTAGTCAAATTTACATTTTCTAAATGTACTTTTAATAAAGAGATTTTTAATATATTTTTAGTGATTTCGAAACTGATAATATTATTAAATTATAAATATATATATATATATATATATACACACATTGCAAAGTAAAATCTATATAATAGGGATAAAAACAAGACGACGCGTTTCGAGATAATAATAATCCCATCATCAGGTCACAAAATACACTACGCAAGTACACTA
>MQRK01210337.1:26001-39550 GCA_001938485.1 Girardia tigrina | reverse complement strand
AATTTTTTGAAATAAATTTTCGAAATAAATTATCAGGGTTTTAAAAATTAAATCGAAAAAAATTAATAGATTAATTTGGGTCGAGATAATTAAATTAAATTAACAGGAAAATTTGTTTTCGAAATGTGAATTGTTATAGTAATAAATTTTTGGTGGTGTTAAATTATGGCTTTAGAATGTGATAATAATGAAAGTGGCATAAACGCTACTTACAGTGATGACTCAAAATATGATATTAATAAATGTTTGCATAGTAATTGCGTTGGTGCTCCCGATATAAAATTTAATAATTCCATTCTAAATTTCTAAAAATAAATCACTATGATTATTAAGTTATTTAAAAAAATAAAAAAGATTTAAAAAATTATTTACTTTAGATTAATAATCGATGTTTTATATTTTATTTTGTATTTTTATTGATTTTTATATTTTATTTGTTTTATTTTTATATATTTTATTATAATAATCAAACATATTATATAACCCTTACCATGTCAATTTGGAAGTGCCTTTGAAATTTTCACATAAGATAGATGCCATGAATCTGTAAATTCCTACAAATTCCGTACCACCATAACTTTCTTGACATTTACAAACAATTTTCAGAAGGAATTAGAAATTAAAGCTATTTAAAGAACAAATTAAATCATAATTTTAAAAGTTAAAATATGCTCATTATAAATAGAAAATCTTTAAAAGAATGGTTTCGAAATCAGCAGTTGTTTTTATCATAATACTTTACAAAATCAGAATACACAAGAAGATCTTTATTAGTATTATACAAAATCAAAGTATACAAAAAGACATTTGTTTTATATAGGTTTGATATTAGCAGAAAACTTAGCATTATATAATTATAATTAGCATTATTCCAATAATTATTGGAACAAGCCTATACAAGTTAGCGAAACAAGATGTAATAAAGGAGATTCCCGTACAAACGATAGGTAACTCAAAATTCTTACTTTCGTTGGATGAGTTCATGTCCTAAATAATTTGAAGTTATAAGAATTTGAATGTACATCCATCAAATAAGTTTCAGAAGTTGAGTGTGATTTGCGAATTTCTAAAGGAAAAATTTGACAGAAATAAAAATTTGCTAATTTAATTTATTAAAAAGAATCATTTAATTTCTTAAGTAACTGATCGTACATCAGTTATAAAAAACTGATAGATTAAGTGGTATGGAATCCACATATGTTTTACACATGGACAGTACTTGGCAGCTACCGATGTTCTGCATTAAGAAGCGATGCAACGAGCATAAGTGAG
Organism: Girardia tigrina; assembly: GCA_001938485.1. NCBI lineage: Eukaryota > Metazoa > Platyhelminthes > Tricladida > Dugesiidae > Girardia > Girardia tigrina. The sequence continues at coordinate 38,278 of MQRK01210337.1, read as the reverse complement.
ATTCTACTGAAAACTATGGGGAACATGACCAAAAGGAAATTTATAAAATTTATCACACATTTAACTCACAAATGTATTTGCTCAAACAATTATAAACGTCCACAAAATTATGAGAATATATCTTAAACTACCGCTTAAAAATAAATTTGTAAAAAATATGTAAGGATTTAGTACCATAAATAGGCCGTCTGTTGGCATAATATAAAACAAAGTAGAACAGTCTCCTTAACGTATTGGTTCAATATATTACAAATAAAATTGAGTAGTGAAATCTTTTTCAATTTTTAATTTGAATAGTTCTAACAATATGAATAATATTCCCGAGGGCGAATATTCAATTTTAATCTCCGACGAAGCAGCGTTGAGACCTATAAAGATGGCGCTGAAAGACGTTTTTGACGTCATGTAAACCTTCGTGAATGTAAACCAATCTCATCCATATTTAAATTAAATTATTTTGAATTAGTAGGAATCAAAGAAAATACCAATCAGCCATCTGTGTACAGTGCGTTCCAAAAGTCTGTTCGCACCCATAAAAATCATCACTTATACAAATTTCCTAAGTAAAAAGACGATGAAGTGGAAGTAAATATTATATTTACAAATAGAAATGTTATTTTTAATATTTTGTGCGGTATCCTTTCATCTTGATGATTGAAGACACCCTTCGCGGCATCCAATCGACAAGTCGACGACATAAAGAACTTGGTATGTTGTACCATAACTTTTGTATTTCTATCCACATTTTCTCTGAATTCAAAGTATCCATATTATTTATTTTTCTCTTTATAATACCCCACAAATTCTCAATTGGGTTTACATCTAGTGGAGTTGGCAGGCCAATCAAGAATATTTATCTTCTTTGTTTTCAAAAAAGACATAGTTGATGCTGATCGATGGCAAGGCGCATTGTCTTGCTGAAATATAAAATTTGGAAGAGGGAATACTAAGCATTGCCCTGTAATGTCTATGTTATTGACAATTAGGTCTTGATAGTTCTTCGAATTTAAATTTCCGTTTATCCGTTTTAAGATACCAACACCAAATCTGGAGAAAGATCCCCATACATGAACTTGGGCACCGTGTTGGAGGACCTTCTTTGTACAAATGTGACTAAGCCTTTCATTGTCAAACCTTCTAACGATTTCGCTACGAGTGTGGCTATATGTGCGGAACATAGATTCATCGCTAAAACTACATTGAAAGAGGCATTGAAAGCTCCTGTTATTTTACTTATCGACATGCGCCTATTTTTCAAGCATATACGGCGAATAATTCTTTCAGAACGTTTTGGTAATTTTGAAGGTCGTCCACTACATTTTTTATCTTCATATGTACCTAATGTCTTGAACTTATGTACAATTTTTTGAATGCCCCGCTTTGAAACAATAATACCATGTCTAACCTACATACTTTTTTTTTATCCGACCCGTTGAATGACCCTCGTTCATTAATTCTACAATAATAATCCTAAACCTTATATCTATATTTCGAGTTGTCATTGAATCTAAAAGATAGACATTTAATTAATTCATCTTAAAAAAAGATGGTCTTGATATTTCAATTTTAAATTTACTAAAGTTATTTAAATTAAAGCATTTAAACAAATTAAAAAAATTAATAAATAGCATAAATCAAAATTTCAATGGGTGCGAACAGACTTTTGGAACGCACTGTAGGAGAGGCACAATCCGAATCAACATTCTACATACACAATACAACACACAATTCAAAATATTCCTCACATCCCCCTCGGTTTAAATGGATTTAGCCATTCAACATTTGTAATAAAACTTCTTCCATCTTCGAGCTGTAACTCGTAACTCCTTTCGTGATTTCGTTTCAACACAATTGCCGGACCCATGTAACGGTCATCTTTTTTTGATACATTTTCTTTGTTATCAATACTCTGTCTCCAACATTTAAAATTCTTCTTGTCTCCACATTTTGTTCGACATTAACTTGGTTTCCGTTAGTTTCTTTATTGTTCTTCTACCAATGTCTTAATCGTCTCCCAAATATTATTTTAGCCGGTGAAACACCTGTCGTAGCTTGAACTGTACTATTCAACATAAATTCTATTTCCGAAAAAAACATCTGACCAATCTCTGTAATCTCTATCTTTCAATCTTATCTTTATTGCATCTCTGATTGTTCAAAATTGTCTTTCCACTATCCCATTAGTATCGTGATGATATGGACTGAATAGATTATCTCGACTTTGAACCTTTTAACTATATCTTTGAACAAAGCCGATTCAAATGTTTTTTAACATGAATTTCTTTTGGAGGTTCGAACTTCAATATCCAGTCCAATATCACTCTATGCACTATTTTTTCGTCTTGACAAGCAACTACATTCAAGATAATATATCTACTGAATTGGTCTACCGTTGCAAGTACGTATTGATATCCGTTTGTGTTTCTTTTGAATGGTCCCCAGAAGTCCATGTAAATATCCTGGAAAAGTTCATCTCCCGACAACTTTATATGCTTTTCTTTCGTTTTTGCTGTTAACATCTTTCTTTTTTGACAATTTATTCAACTTTGGACTACTTGTTTAATGAAATTTCTTATATTTCCGATGTTAAAATCTGCTCTAAGGTAGTTATAGACCTTTTTACTACCAGCATGGCATAATAGTTTGTGCATCTCTTCAATAAAATCTGTTCGTTTTTTTTGGGGATCCAGTATTTATTATCCTGAGTAGCCACGATATCATTTTTAGTGTCCCTTTCCTCATATTCCCTTTTCTGATATCTTCAACAATTTGTTTTATTTATTCATTATTCTTTTGCCATTTGAAACCCTCTGACTCTTCGTTCAATGCAAGAATTCTCATCTTGATCTTTCTTTTCTTAGTTTCTTCACGCATCGTCTGACACTGGCTACACAATTCGCAAGAATATCTAGACATCGCGTCAGCATTTGAATGTTTCTCACCTTTCCGATAGTATATTTTCATATCAAGACCACTCAGAAAATTTATCCATGTTTGAAACTGTGGTGTAATAGGGTTTTTCGTAGTCATCATAAAAGTTATACCTTTATAATCCGTTCGTAACAAAAATCTTTTCCTATACAAAAACTGTTTGAAATATTGAGTGAAATAATAAATTTCAATCAGTTCATTTCTTGTTATGTAATATGCAAGTTCATTTTTATTCATTTTATGGGAAACATATGCAATTACTCTTTCTCTTCCACACACTTCCACTTCTTTCTGTGATACTACCGTTCCGTGTCAAAAATCGTATTAAGCATCGTATCAAAATTTGCATCTGTATCGAGTATAAAGTCTTTGTTAAAGTTATGATATGCAAAAATTAGTGTCTTAATCATTCTTTCTTTTAATTTTTGAAAAGCTTTATCACATTCTTCAGTCCAAATCAGATTTTTTATCTTTGCCCTTTCCAGATTAGTCTTCTAAAACCTTTGCATATCTAGCGTAATCCTTTATGAATTTCCTATAGTAATTCGTCAAACTCAAAACGCTTTTTAAATGTTTGATACATGACGGGTTTTGAAATTTTCTAATCGCATCAATCTTTGTTTTATCTGTCTCAATACCTTCTTTATTATGATATATCCTAAAAATTTAGTTTTTTCTACTAGGAAATGACACTTCTCTGAATTTATTCTCAATCTGGATTCTTTGATTTTCTCAAATACGTTATGTATTATTTGAAGATGTTCTTCTCTATCTTTTGCAATAATCAAAACATCATCCGATATATACGACTGCAAATTATACGACTTCCAATTCAAATCTCTCAGAACTTTCACCATTAATTCTTGAAAAGTTGCTGGAGCCGCTGCAATTCCTAAAGGCATCCTCTTAAAACATTATTGACCATTCTTTGTTGAAAACGCTATTTTAATATGGTGTTTATTTAATATTTGATTCGCTATTTGAAACGCTATTTTAATATTTGATTCTTCTTTTAATTCAACCTAATAGTATGCATTTCCCAGATCGATTGTACTAAAATATTTTTCTCCATTCAAAGTGTTTAACATGTCATCCACAATTTGCATTGGAAAATCCGTTCTTACCGTAATTTTATTTAACTGTCGAAAATCGATACTCAAATGTCTTGTTTCTCTTTTTTCCATATACACACCAGAGGAAGGTTCCATGGAGAACTACACTTTTCAATTATACCGCTTTTTAAAAATTTTTTAATAACATCATCTAGTTTCTCTTCATTTGATCGTGTTTCGTTGATATCGTTGCCATCATGCATGTGTTCTTCATCTTCATTCATTGTGTTGATTTTAAATTTCTGATCATTGTACTGCATTATCGATCTTTCATTGTCGTAACCATTATTCTGTCTGCTAGAGTTCACTAAACATGCCGCTGCTAGATGCCCATTCCTGCCACATTTTTCACAGCGTATCTCTGGACATTGAGTTCGCTTATGTCCCTTCTTCCCGCACAAGAAACAAACCAATGGCTGTCTGTTAGGACAGTTTCGATTGATGTGCCCAGTTTCTTTACAATTCCAACACTGCACAGCTCTTCTTTGTTGGCAATTTCTGCTGAAATGTCCTAGTTGATGACAAGTATAACATTTGGACTCGGTTGATTCCTTTCTTTGGAGTTGTTTTCTCGGCTGAGTCTGATTTACCCATTTTTTTAGTTACCTCAGGAGTCCTGCTGTTTTGAACATCTCGATAACTTTGGACAGCATTGATCCTGCTCTTCTTTTCGTGGTTTATTTCGTCTACGAGTGCAACGAACTCAGATATTTCCTTGACAATTTCCGTAATTACCATTTGAGCTTTTAGCTCTTCTTCATCGAGTCTATGCGAGAACGCATTTTTTACCAACCGGTCTACTTTTTTGAAAAAAGTCTGTGCGTTATCAGCACCTTTGCGATAACTCAACAGTTTTTCCCAATCCGTCACGGCTGCTCTCGGCTTCTCAAACACTAGTCTTAGCCGATCCTCAAAATCATCAGCTTTACCAGCTCTGTTCTCATATGCTTCCAAGAAATCTTCATGTATCATAGAGTAAATACATGTTTGCCATTTCTTTTGATTAATTTCGGCTGCTTCAAAATATATTCTGCAGCGAGAAATAAATTTTTCTAGGTCTTCTCCGATCTGGAACAAGTTCGGGAATCAGTCGGTTCGTGATTGAATCCGCTAGCGCTGCTACCATGTTAGGTTGGGAATTATCATCTATTCTAAATCAAAAAGAAATTAAGACTTGCAAAATTTATTAATCTACAACAGATTAAATTTGTTATTTAAACAAATTTTCATTTTTTTATTTTCTTTTTTTAATTCTATTTTCCATTATTTTTTTTAATTTCGATTATAATTCGAAATTTTTAAAAACCAAAATTCTTATTTCCGAAAATTAAAAAAATTAACAACGACACTCTCTTACATATGTAAAAGCATATGTGTTTTAAAAAGTGTTCTGATAATGATAATAATGATAAATTTGAGATCAAATATTGTCTGTCAATCGATAGTTGTACGATACCTTGTGCCAGCCACTTAAATATGACTGCATTCCTTGGAGGAGCATATCGAAAGTAAATCAATTTTTCATCTTTATCCTTGATTTATTTCCAATATTCAACATTTCTTGACAAGGGACTCTGATTCTCATGTTATTCTCAGCCAAAATGTGAGGAACCCATCTGCTGCAAATTGAATTCTTTCAAAGTTCTTGTTTCAATATGTGTCGCACATTCAATGTCTGTAACTCTTGACATAACTGAACAGTTAATGTGGCAATTTTTGTCAATCAATTCGAGCATAATTATGAAATTCTCTTCTGTTGTTCTCGTTCCTAATTTCCTAAACCCTTTTTCCTCTCAAAAAGGCTCACAACGTTCTATGCTATCCAAAGTTTGACATGAAAGCAATAGATTTTGGTAGCCGAAATGTTATTTCGTGTTAAAGTTGCAACGAATAAATTTTTGTTGCATTACCTTTTCTTCATTTTTTTCAATCTAACTTTTATGAAAAACTCTAATAGATTTATGTAAATTGAAAAACGTTGAACCCAAACATAATATCAAACCAAATATAAAAAATTTGTACTTCAATTTTGTTTGGATTCATTTAAAATAAGATAATTCACATAATTTTACATTTATTTTCTGGATTTCATTTCCCATATTAATGAGGGAAGCCTTTTTCTATAATTACAAAGATTTGTAGAAAAAGAATTTTCGAATTTTATTATTTATTTTATGATAAAATTTTGTTGTAGTATAACAATAAATATGTGAAAACATTCGCAGATGAATACAAAAATTTTACCATTCAAGAGAACAAGGAAAAATATTTTTATTACTAAGGCTTTTTAGTGCGGGTTTTGAGTATATTTTAATATATCTGGTATATTTGTTTGTTAAAATAAGTTTTTATTCACTGAGATTTATTTCAGATAAGACAAATAAAGTTCATTGACGTAAGAGAAGAAATTTCTAAGAGAGCACTTTTTACTTCCATGTCTATCTCATTTTGAATATAAGAAGTCAAACTTATGTGGGAGAAATGTTTGATGTTTTGTGTTTAAATGTTGTATGCTGATTTCGTATCGCCTCTCCTATCCAGATGCCTGATCGAAAACTGGGGATCAAATGCAGATCTAATCCAAAAATTAACAGTGTTCCATAATCTATGCACTAGAAAAGCACTGGGATGGCATAAAACTGAGAAGATCAGAATGGAACTATTAAATATTGGATTACCACATTGAATGGATATCTTAGCAAAGAGAAGTCTCATATATAATACCAAACTAGAATTGGGTGAATATCCAGAGAATGTGAATCAGATCAATCAATGTGATGTAATTAGTGGGAAGAAGGTAATTGGAAGGAAGAAGAAGATCACATTGACTTTGTAGAATAATACGGACTGAAGATCTACTAACTGTGGATGCAAATATTGAAAAGATTCCGCGAACTCGTCAAGTAAACCAAGATGGTAACATCAGAGAAATATTGAAACTTGTGCTTCAAATAGTTGACTGGAATCAAAGAGCTCAATAGACATTTGAGACGAAACCATGCTGGAGCAGCATAATTCATCAAACGAGATAGACCAAAAAATCAACGCAAAAGCCGAAAAGATAAAATAAAAATATGAATGCGCTGAAGATAAATATTCAAAAGAAACACAAAGAACAATCAGAAGAGCCAATACAACAAAGAAAACTTGGAAGGACTAACAGAAGAACCAATTCAATTATCGGTTGCCAGATGCAGCTGTGGGTAGGCTGAGGAAGCAGAATGAAGAGGCCACTGAAGAAACGCAGAGAAAGTACCGATTACCTGACATGAAAGCAAAAGAAAGCTTTCAATGCCCAGTTCACGGTTGTTACGTGTCCATCATAACAGCGCAAGGCATGTGTGCCATGGAACCAAGTTCTATGGCAGGTCTTTCATCACTGGCAAAACGACTACTCAGAGTCGGAAAGTCACATATCCCATTGGAGGCCTATAGGGATTTTAGTTTGGGTGGACCCTAGACTCAATCGAAAGAGATGGGAGGTCCATTAAATTTCATAGCATTAATACTGTTGGTAAAAAGAAGCTTACTGCTCTGGATGAGAATACCGTTTCTCAATAAACTCATTTTTACCACGAAATTTAACAATAAAAAAATAAGAATGTTCCTTTATCTAACATATATATATATATACTAGAATCCATCAAAGTTCGATAAAATAACAAGTTACTTTATTCTAAAAAAATGTTAAAAGGATCCAGAAATGATCGAATTAATTTAGTTCCTTTTTGGTAGTATGAATTGAGTAATATATGTAGGGATTAGGAGTAATTATCATGTAAATTTTTTACCACATATTATGTATGAATTTGCTATGCAATACATTTTAATCGATAAAATTTTAAATTTTAAAATCTTATAATTTTTTAATCATAACTATAACCATGGGGAAAAATAATTATATAATTCTTGTTTCTTTTCTGTCTTCCTTACAACCCCTTGCTTTGGTTAAATTTTAATTTCAAATACGTCTTTTATTTTTTTCTTTTGGAATAATAAAAACACAATCTATAAAATAAAAACTAAAATATAAAGCCTAACAAAATACGCCACTAAAATACACAAAAGGAAAGAAACACTCTGAAGAAAGAGAAACATAAATAAATATATTATATTTATAAAAAAAATAATGTTCGAGTGTGTACCTATACAAATTATAATATCAACTTTGTTTTAGATCAGAAAAACACTTATCAAATCACTTTTCTACCAATATTATGCTATGTCTACTTTCTGTTTATAAGGAAACTGTCTGACCCGTTATTTTGAAGGACCTCATTGTGATAATTTAAGATACTCCTGCATATGTTGACCAATGAACACAAAGAACAAAGATAAAATATTTTGCTGGGAAATACTTTATGTTAAGGAATCGAATTGTTTTGTTATTTTAATTGCTTTTTTCTTTTTTCTGTCTGATTCTGATTCCGGAGTAGGCGTGACTCAAGTTGCCATGCTGTCGCAGGTACCAGAAGAGTGTCAGACTGAGAATCAGTGAAAATAGTTAGAGAGAATGAGTAGATAAATAAAGAGAATTTACGATTTATTGATGGAATATTGTCATTTTTTTCACTATCAAACTCACCGATATTTTTATTCTTATCCGAATGCAAAAAAAATTCAAAGTTAAAAAAGATCAATATTGAGCAGAAATCATCAGCGGCATCAGAACAATTCTATCTCTTGATTCCTATAATGAATATAACAATATTATTAATCAAAATTAATAAATTTGGTCTTGTTAAATTTGAAAAATGTTTGCTAGTGTCCGAAGTTATTCTTTTCTCTTTCTTCGATTTCAAGAACAACAATCTAAAATTTCAGATTTAATTGATAATTTGTTTTGCTTTGAATTTATTTGTAGTTGCTTAAACGAATTAGTGTGACGTAAATAAAAAAGATAATATCAAAAAAAATTTAAGTTTAATTTTTTTGAAAAACGAATTTTGAAAGAAAAATTTAATGTTAAATTCGGAACAAATGATCCTTCGAAACTGTTGAAATGAACTATAATATCAATTTCGAATTTAGAGAATGCCTTGTATTGTGTTGTGGAATTGACGTTATTAAATGTATTTTGTTGAAACACAAATAGACTCACAATTATAGCTTTAGCCCATTCTTTACGGAAACAAGATAGAAAAATTTTAATTGACGATATTTACGTTCTGTCTTCACAGTACGTTAATAAAACTAGTGAATAATGTACCACTGACAAGGTTATAATTGTTAAGTGTATTAATCGGAGGAAATTGTGCTAAAGTAAAATTGAAAGGACTTATTGATAAAATGCTTTATTTGGATAATTTATTCGGATAACTGCGGTGACGAAACATCGCAACAGCGCTGCACAAGTCACTCTGCCATCACGTTTTGAATATTTCCTTCTGAAATTCAACAAAGTCGTGAATCAACATCAATTTTATTACTCACAGTTTACTGAGTAAGTTCACACAACAAAACCTCAGGATTTTTAAAAGTGATTTTTTAAACTTATGTAAAGGTGAAGCAATGAGTTTACAAGTATTTTATATTTCAATTAAATAAAATGTATTTTAAAAATCTGCAATTTTGTTATATTTTATTTAATAAAGTATTCATAGAAGCTGTCGTTATTTCACAAATAAAAATTTTGTAATTTTTGTGTAATAAAATCAGTGTTGTGAAAAACTATGTATTGCTTTTTGTAAATTGTAAGTAGCGTTTATGCCACTTTCATTATTATCACATTCCGAAGTCATAATTTAACACCACAAAATTTATTAATATCAACAATTTACATACTTAAACAAATTTCTTATTAATTCAATTATTTCGCCCAAAATTAATTCATTAAATTTTTTCGATTAAATTTTGAAAATTTACGAAAATTTCACAAAATTCAAATTTTAAATTATTTTACATTTTTCAAATTAAACTTCAGATTATATTTATATTTTTTACGAAAATTTTACAAAATCTAAACCTTAAATTATTTTACATTTTTCTACGAAACTTTATCATAAAAACTAATTTATTTAAATTTACAATAGACCCTTTTGTTAAAAAATTATTTCTTAAATATTGATCCGTTAATTATTTATTTAAACTTATTTCATAACTTTTATCAAAATATATCAATTATTATTACTGTAAACATATTTTAAATAAGTATTTATTTATCATATTTTTATTCTACATTTAATTTTTTAATTTATTTCTTTTAAATTTTCAAATCAAAAAAAATAATAAATTATTTTGGCAAAACTTAAATTTAAACTAATCCCTCATATAAATCAATAAATTGTTTTCAATACCATGTGTTTAATAAAAATTATGGAAAAGGTTTGAAACGTTCAAACTTATCATTAGGTCAGTTCTGTTCTGTTTCTTGGAGATAGGGGGAGGGTAAATTATTATTTGTTAATTATTTAATAAAATAAGAAACAATTTTCATTTTCTTTTCCAAATTCATCATACAATAGATACAAAATATCTCTCAAACTCATGATCCTTAAAAGCTTTCGAACAATACTCAAAAAATATATTAAGTAGCAGTGTCTAAATGTTATTAATAGGACCAAAATCAGATTAATAATGAATGTAAATCGTTATACTAATGTTCAGTGTTACTTGTGTTTTGTTTTTGAAAGAAGAAGTCTGATTTTGTTTCAAAATATATTTTTATATTTACAATTTATTACAATTGAACAAGTCAAAAGTGTAAATAAAGGAATAACGTCTTATTTGACCCTTGGCCGATTTTATACTAAACTCCGAGAGCCTTTAGCGACAACTCGGGTAACTGTATTTAAAAGGTTTGGACGACACTTTACAGCGTGTTCTTTTTTATATATGTATATGTATATTTATAAATATATAAATTTATAAATTATATAATATATATATATATATATATATATATATATAAATTTATATAATGAACTTTAAGATTGAAGTAATCCTTTACTTTTGATAATCTTCACACTATTTCAGTGTTTGATAAATTATGCACTCTTTCGGTGTGAATTGTGTTGAGTCTTTCTAATTTGACTCGTTTAAATATTATTTTTCGGGATTAATTTATTCGTCACTGGAGTGTCGTCCAGACTGGGTCAGATTTCGACAATAACTCTTTCTAAACTTTTCAAACTCTTAATTAATAATAACCTTTTTATATAATTTTTATGTACTTCTTTTTTCTTTAAATTAATTATATTTACTTTCTTTATTCCTTGCTTATCATTTCCTCTTAATCAATTTAATTTTACTTTTTCCTTCATTTACTTAAACTTTCTCTATTTTCTTATTTATTTATATAAAAAATATAATTTTATATTTATTATCATAAATATTTCATTATGAAAAAATATAATTTGTTTAATAATATTTATTAATTTGAACACAATACATACATTATAAATTTTGAGATATTCCCTCAACACTAATTGAAAAATAGACGATAAAAATGAAAAAGTAAAATTAAGTACTTTTGAAGGATTTCTTCAGCAATGTTATAAAACCACATTTAAAATAATACAAAATATAAATTATTTCTGTAACGGAAAACATTGAAAGTCTCTCTAGGAACAGAAGACGTTTCACATTTTCCTTGAACAGACGTACGTACGTTTTTTTTGTAATTTATTATCGTAAATCGTTCATTAATTTATTAATACATACCAAGAGCCGAATAAATGCTTCATTTAACAGTTATTTAGTTTTAATATATTATAATAAAATAAAATAAATTATTTTGTTTAATTGAGACATTCTTTCTGAATTCGCTTAAAACGTTTTCAGAAAAAACATTTTTTGTGTCTGAAATCAAGAAATATTAATTGATAGAATATTTACAATGATTTAATTACAAAAGTGTCGGTAAATATTTCAATATTTTTTACTTAACTTTTAGGAAAAACCCCGTCAATTAATATCTTCATTCTTTTTATTCTAAATGTAGGAAAAAATAATTCAGAGTGATTTAAAATACAATATTGTATTTACTTTGAAATTTAAAAGATATAACTTCAACCTGACTGTCTTCTAATATCGTATATGAATCCTAAGATATCAATAAACTCAAAGACATTTTATTATAAATATATATGCATATTTACTATTAGTATAAATTACATTAAATAATATTATTAATAAAAAAATTTTTTTATAAAAACAACCACGTTTTTCAAGCATTACCAATGCACTAAAAAGAGGAAAATAATTTTTTTCTAGACATGTGAGAAATTTTATAC